>OU964972.1:3451266-3731266 GCA_918808275.2 Dolichovespula sylvestris
GAAGAACGCTCGGCAAGGGGTGCCCATGTGAATAATAAAACGGTATTAGTTTCATAAAATTTTATATAAAAGAAAAAAAAATGTCCAACTTCTCACAACAAACTTTATGACATTTATTCCTTGAAATAATTAGCATAATCGAGACCATGTTTTATTAATGCTTTCTTGAGTTATAATTATAATCATTCTCTTCCATCGGGGTATACGAATATGATAAACGGCAAATTATTATAATTATTATAATCCAATGTATAAACATATATGCATACATATATATGTATATATAATGTATATAATATATATATATATATATATATGTAATAAATTTAAAAAAAAATATATATATATATGTGTGTGTGTATGTATATTGCATCTCGTTTTGAAAATTTTCACCTTATGCACGCAATCGCATCTTCAGTAACCAGATTGATTAAGAATTCCATTAACGTAGTAAAACGGTTGCTCCTTTCAAAATGATAGATCGTACGTTCGAAAGGAAAAATTAATTAATCTTTTTGTGCGCGCGCGCCCGTGTATGTGTGTGTGTGTGTGTGTGTGTGTCTGTTGAAATATTGAATAACCTTGACAGTGTCAAGACATTGTCAGACTGTATTAACAAACGTATTATCATATATTCTTTTTTTTTAATATTCGCAAAATGTATAAATAAAACTGAAACTATATATAAAGAAATATATATATATATATTTTTTTTTTGGTATATTCGAAATGTCAGAATTTTATACGTGTTTCAGCGAAATTCTTTTTTTTTCAAAAAATACCAAAAACTTTCGAATATATGGCGATCATCTTGCTCGTGACTTGGTTGTAAGATTTTAAAGAGAAAAAATAAATTAAATCAAAAAAAAGAAGAAGAAGAAGGAAGTGAAATGTTACGTTTATATCGTCTAGGGAATTATAAAAAAAAAATATGCAAGAAACAAAACGAAAGTCTCCTTTTCGAAAGATGTATGTATGTACTACCATATATTCGTACGTTTTATCGAAAACTCGATCCATGAATATTTGTCAACCCGTTGAATAAATTTCAGCAAATTCTTTGAATTAATTGAATTTGCAACGACTATCGTCTGAAATGAGAAACGCGACGACAACTAATCGAATAGATAGGATATTATACATACATATATATATATGTGTGTGTGTGTGTGTGTGTGTATGTATGTATGTATGTATGTATTCGTGTGTATATATATATATATATATATCCATATATATATATATATATATATATATATATATATATATATGCAGGATTTATTCTATCAGACCAAGGTAATTCTTGCCTCTAGGGTGTAACTTATAACTTCCTGCTTTCAGAGCTTTGAACTCACGACGTTCGAACGTGAGATCACGTCAAAGGATATTTTAGTGATCTCATGGGTTTCCTCATATAATCGAATAAGAAAAATCCGTATCATGGATAAATCAAATCTCAATACCAATATGTCTATATAATAGTTCGAAACAATTATCGGACATAGAACAACGAAAGGTGTTATGATCTATGAACCAAAGATGATCAATCCCAATTAATTTCATCTTCAATTTATGATAGATGCGACGAATAATAATGCTAATAATTTTTCCCTTCCTCCCCCTCCCCATGACCTTTCTTTCTTTTTCTTTTTTTCTTTGTTTACTTCGAATTAAGTTCGTAATTGGTTGGCAATTAGATCCACGATTTAAAAAAAAAAAAAAGGGGGAAAAAAAAAACAAAGCAGATAAAAGAAAGAAATAAAGAAATTTTTTCGAGAGAACAAGATCATCGATCGAGTAGAGAACTCTGTTTTTTTCTTTTTTCTTTCTTTTCTTTTTTCTTTTTTGTCATTCTTTTTTTCCAAGATCCAATCCATTCGTTAGATTACGATTAGACGTTAAAGGTAATCCCCTTAGAACTCGGAACGCATTGTTTCCCCATATTTGTAATCAATTAAACGGTTTTTTCTTGTTTTTACGAGTACGAGTAAAATGTCCTTCGGCTTTCCAATAGACGTAAAGAAAGCGAGTTCGGACAACGTGACGGCAGTCATGTGAGGCTCTATCAATCGTCAGTAGTTATGGGCCATGTGGTCAGCCGTGAAAAGATGATGATGCCGGGTAGGTTCGTTGTTTAAACGCAATACGTAGAGATTCAACTTAAAAAAAAAAAAATAAAAAAATAAAAAAAACGTCGTTTTAATCGTAGAAAACATTTTCACGTGTCACCTTCGAGAGGACAATTTTATTAAAATAATAATCCGTTGAGGATCTTAATTATGAAATAAGAAAAAAAGAAATATATAGAAAGAGAAGAGAAAGAGAAGAAGAATCTTATCGAGTTCGTTAAACGATTAGAAATTCAAATATAGCCTTGCGTTACCTAACAAACGATTCAAATCTTAATGACGTAAATCCTTTCTTGAGAATTAACAAGAGGGCTCCTTTGGAAGGAAATAGGACGTTTCTGAAGGTCATCCGAAATATTAAATCACTTAGCCGACCACCGCGCGCGTACGCGGAGTTCGAAGAAAATGAAATTTTTCATTTTTACTCTTTCCCCTTCCTCTTCTTCTTCCCCTTCTTCTTATATTCTTTTATTTCTCATATTTATCTTTTTATTTATTCATTTATTGTTATCTTGTTTTCCATAGAAAGAAATACGAAAGGAACTTTTTCGTTGTTTTGGGACGTAAAAAAAAAAAAAACAGAAACGAACGAGAATAATGGAATACGCGCACACGTTGGGGAGTCCGGTGTTGATCTTGAAAATGGTCCTCCGCTATTTTTCCTCATTCCGTATTAATCGGAATATCTTTTGTCCATTGCCACGGCGCATAAAGCATTGTAGGAAGTTGGACAAAAGTTTTTACGGCAAGGAACGCGCGTACCGAGTGATTCCGTAAAGGAGGACAACGAGAGGAGGGTAGAAGTAAGGGGAAGGGGGACGGGGAGGGGGTTGGGAGGGCGAAGAGGGACGAGTCACGGGACTCGCAGTGAAAGTGTTGCGCGAGGAGAGAAAAAGACGACCGGTTTCTTCTTCCTTTTTCATTCGCGACCTGTAATGGCACAAACAACTGCAACGCACAACATCGTGGTGCCATTGCAATGGAGAGTCGCGGCTCCACACATTATACGGCTAGGTGGGAGGTGGGTAGGGAGGGGAGGGGGTGGGGGATTTTGCGTATATCTCTACACTATCGGCCTTTTGCTTCGAGCATGTTAAATTCGAGAAAGAATTCGAATAAAGAAAAAAAAAAAAGATTTCGATATACGAAAGACGATTTCTAGGAGCCGTCGGTACGAACGAGAGAATGGAGTCGGGTATTATATTTAAAGAAAAAATAATTGTTAATAGAAAGAAAAGAAGTAAAAAAAAAAACGAACGAACGAGACGAACCAAAAAAGAAAAAAAAAGAAAGATAATTGAGCAAAAAAGCGACTGCAACGAGCGGACATCGTTATTGCAGAAAAAACCCTTTTCGTCCTCTTAGGAGCGAAGAGGACTGTTTTTCTTTCTCTTTCCCGTTTTTTTTATTTTTTATTTTTTTTATTTTTCGAGCTAATCGATCACGAAGAAACGAGATCTCGCATTGCTTTTCTTTTACGAAGACGAAATGTTCTTTCTTCTTTTTTTTCTTTCCTTTTTACAAACGAGCCTCCCTATACGGAGTTACCAGAGAAACGCACAATAACGATCATTGGCACGGGGCTGATCCTTTTCATTGTATTCTTTTCATCTATTTGGATAAAAAGCGGGAGAGGGGAAAAAGAAAAAAAAAAGAGAGAGAAGAAAAGAAAGAAAGAGTAGAAAAAACCACAAGCACAATATATTCGCTCGAATCGAAGATACTAAATTATCGCGATGACCTACGTCGTATCATCCACCTCTTAGGATTTTTTCTTTTTGTATTATTATCATTATTAATATTATTATTATTATTATTATTATTATTATTATTATTTTCCATTTATTATTTTATATTTCTTTTTTCATATATCCAACAACGAAAAAATCCTCGATACGATCCATTCCAATAAATCATATATAGAGACAAACCGTTCTTTTATTTTTCTTTTTTTTTTTTTATAAAAAAAAAAAATAAAAATCCCATCTCTATAGGGGTTTACACACACACACACACACACACACACACATATATATAAAATGATTAAATAAACGATTGACAAAACACAAACTCGTTCCTCCTTTTCATCTCCTAAAATAATAATCATCGAAGGATTCTTCGAGGTCTTACGAATGAATAACTCTTCCCCTCGCTTCCTCCTCGGCTCCCCTCCTCCTCAACCTCACCCTTCCCTCCGCCATCCCCTACTACTCTCCCACCCTATACTATACTCTTTGTTACTTCTCTGTGCCTGGCCAGAGCCAAATAATTCGATTTCTGTGTCAGTATGTCATACGGGCCACCGTATCAGCAGCGAGAGTGACTATGAGAGTTACTCAATGAGTCAATCGAAATGTGAGTAGAATAGCTATACTATTCACGTAGCGCCGCGACGCTTCGTATTCTCTCTCTCTTTCTCTCTCTCTCTCTTTCTCTTTCTCTCTCGTTTAAAACAACCAAAGAGACGGACATCTTCTATTAATGTCTACGATAATAAAAAAGATTAACAGTTAATAGCCTGTTTTAAAACTCAATACATATACCTACATTATTACATTAATGTATATGTATGTATATGTGTACGTGCGCGCGCGCGTGTATATTATATATATATATATATATGTGTGTGTGTGTATACCATCTATTATATCTATTTATAATCCCTATGCTAAATAACGAAAGCGAGAATGTAAGAAAAAAAGGAAAAAAAAAACAAACAGTTAGTTACGTTTATTCCTTTTCTAAAAGTAAGTTTAGGTGTTGTAAGTATTATACAATGTATTGTGGATCTATCACGACCGATTACTATGTCTCTTCGAAATCGGATCAAGGTTTGGATTAATCAGTATTAGCTAATACCGAAGAAAACACATACCGACGAGACGTACCGCCTTGTAATAAGCTTCTTTGTTAAACTTAGTTTCTTTATTAGGTTACTACGAACATGTATCAGAGCTTGAAAATGTCTCAGTTTTCCTTTTTTTTTTTACTTTTTATTTTTATTTTTTTTTCAAAGAGATACAATCCTTTAATTGCGTATGTATTAAGATCATTGTCTGTGTGATTCTATTTAATAAAGAAATGATTTTATTGGGAACGTGAAAATAATATGATTTTTCTTTTTTCTGTAATGTCTGAGAATGATTTTTTAAATAATCGATTCCTTTATCTCGATTAAGAATAGAGTTACAATAGAGAAGAACAATTGCCTTTTATTTCACTCTCTCTCTCTCTCTCTCTCTCTCTCTCTCTCTCTCTCTCTCTCAACATTTGCCCTTTAGACTATCCTCTCCCTTTCGAACACGTGTCTCTCTCTCTGAATCGTTCTTGATTCTACTTGGTGATGCTCATCAGATACTGTTTACTTGCTTACCTGCACCCTCTTTTGGCCGCACCCTCTTCGGCGAGAGGATGATAGAACGTAAAACGATCACCATATATATATATATATATATATATATATATATATATATATATATATATAATATGTATTCATTCTTCGTTTACCATGATATACATATACTTATATATCGCTAATATATAATAAAGTACGTATGTAGGCTTAAATATTTCAGTCCGTCTACATATTTTATATAAGTACAAACATATGTAGGTATATATATATATATATTCATAGTTTAGATATCATTATATATATATACTTATACACACATACGTACACACTTAATGTTTATGTGTATTTTACGTATTTTATACGAATACATGCGGATATATATAAATATACACACACACACACACACCCGTGTGTGTGTATATATATATATATAAATGTATATATGTGTGAGGAAACAGGAGCGACGTAGCGAGGAGAAACGATCCAGGAACCGGGCGCATCGAGATAAACGAGCCGTGCACTGACCCGCTTTCCGCCGCGGACGGATCCTCGTTTCGTAATATCTGCCGTGTCGCGTCGTCGAATACGTGGGTATATTCGTCGTGTGCGAGCTTCTCTCGCCTCCTCCTCGATTAGTGCATCACGAGGTATCCTACGTTGAGAGTGTTAGAGAGAATATATTAGAGATGGAGATATGTGTGAAGTATATATACTTCGTCGCTTACTCCTTCGTTGACTTCGATGATGTTCCAATCCGAATGAGAGATTTCCATCCATCGATAGATTTCTAATTTTGTTTCTTTTCTTTTTTTCATCAAATTTAAATTTCTCTCGCGTTAAACGAGCACGAAGAATTTCGATTGGAATTAGATAATGATCGGGGAATGTGAATTAGGTTTTTTCTCTTTTTATTTTTTCGTTTTTTTTTTTCCCCTTTCCATCTTATAACGTCGCGTCCTTCGTATTATGCATTTCCCTCGACGAATTGATTTTTCAAGATTGGCTCATACTTTTTAATTCGCAAATTTAGAAACTTCAATCGAATTTTCATAAATTAGAAATTTTTTAAACTTTTGTGTATATATATATATAAATATATATGGGAATGTGTTACAATTGATTAGAATTTCATAATAATGAGAACAATTTAATTATATTCTGCTTGACGGCTTGATCCTTTAATTATATTTTCTAATTAATGTTACATAAATTAATATATTACGGGAGATGTTTGATTAGAAAAAAAAATAAATTTTTTTATAAAATTACATATTAGTCTACACGGTAGATATATTTGATTAGAATTTCATAATGATTACGAACTGTGAGAACGTTTTCAATTCTATTCACTTTGACATCATGATCCTTTTGATTATAATTTTCTAATCAATATTACATAATTAAGAATATTGTGAGACAATTTATCTGAAATATGAAAAATTACATTTATAATACCGTACTTTCACCAATTAATAAGTACATTAACGGACGTAAAGGAGGAAGGAAAGATTGACGTTATTTCGACGTTAGAAAAGTCTTATGATTGCGTCATCAAACCTGTACGCAAATTAGAATAGTATTTCTAAGTACTTCACAGTCATGAAACACTCGAAATGACGTTAAATGCATTCTCCGATTCAACCGACTGCCTTCAAATGATTACCATTTACGTTTTCATAGTTATCACCATTGAATGTCTCTCTCTCTCTCTCTCTTTCTCTCTCTCCCTTGAGATGGTCAGATTCTTTCCTAGATCATAATTGCGGTTAACAGATCATACGGAAGATAGAAAGGCGAATATTCGAAAACGAAACTTAGTCTGTGAGATTAGAATCGCAAGGATTCCATTAGAAGCCAGAGAAGACGCTTTTCTATTTTTACGAGCTTGTTTATCTCGTATTTTCTGAATACGATTGTAATAAAACATATCGGATCTTCTGTGAATATTTGTTTAAGAAAAAATATGAAAAAAAAAGGAAGAAGATAAAAGAAAAACAGAAGGGAAGAGAGAACGAACAAAAATAGATATAAAAAAAAAAGAAAGAAAAGAAAACAAATAAAAGCAGCACATAATTTTAAACAATCAACCATTTTCTAAAACATTAACGTAACGATGACGACGACACGCGATCTTCTTAGATATCACGATAGACCTCTCCTCGCGAAAGAAACTTTGCATTTGATTCGATCTCGTAATTGATATTTATGGAAACTCCGGAATTGCGGCTGACGACATAAGGATATGACCTCGTCGAGAGTCAACCGATTTCGCCTCTTAGAATTTATAATTCTCTGAATACGCATATAGGTATGCGTAAATTATATATTCACGTTTACCCGTATGTGACATTTTTGCGAGCCCAAGATGACGATCGAAAGAAAGAAAAAAAAAAAAAAGAAAGAAAATAGTAAACGGTAGACACGAATAAAACGATTTAATATTTATAATGAAATCAGCTTTGTTCGTTCGTATCGCGACAACAGGCTACGATGTATTTGGTTTGTTTAATGTCACCAAATGGTTATTAGGAACCTTTCAGAATTTTATCCAATTTTTTGATCGTCCATCTAAAGGACTTTTGATCCTTTAATAATAAAGTATTTTGCAATTCGACTACATTATACATACATACAAACATATATATATACATATGTGTGTGTGTGTGTATGTGTGTGTATATACGTATGCAGGTATATATCTATGCGTATATATTTAAATTTGACGAAGCATGTGTAATTGTGCGCGTGGGTATAAATTCTTATAATATATCGAACGACGATCAACGGAGGTAAACCAAAACAACACGAACGAATCTCTCAGATGCCAGTTATCACGAGGCTGTCTCTTACCCGAGAAAGAGAAAAGTGAAGGTGTTAAAGACTATAGCAAAACGTATTACGAATACATGTACATAATGAGGAATGTAAAATGGCTAATAAAAATCTTCACGGATTTTCTACTACACCGTCGAGATCGAAATTAAATATGGACTGTCTGTGTCTTTCTCTTTTGCTTCTCGCCATTTTGAAACAAGATGGCTTTCGAGAATATATGTATGTATGTATGTATGTATGTATGTATGTATTCATGTAGGATGATACGGGACGATGAAAAAATTTTTATGAGTTACATTAAATATGGATATCTATGGCCAGTCGTAAGAAGGAAAAAAAAACAAAAAAGAAAAGAAAAGAAGCAAGACAAATAAATAACGGAAAAAAAAAATCCAAATAAAAGAAACAAATAAATCAATCGATCGATCGATCGTTCGATCGATCAAAGAATTTTTCCACGAATCGACTGTTCGATAATTTTCGTACGAAATCGATGATTAAAAATGTTGATGAGATGGAGATCGGACCAGGAAGATGGAATACGTTACGAATGATTAACTCCTACACGCCATTGTAATTTCCTTCGGGCTAAGTGTGTCTGGAATAATACAGATCCGGTTCCGGAAGGCAATAATATAAGAGATAAGGATGTGCCATGTACGTAATCCATTATGAAAGGAATAAAAGATGATAATACTTATAGGTTTTCTGTTAAGCTTCGAAACGATAAACAATCCGTGATACCACATATGGAGCAATAGCCTTCCATTTTCTACGCCCACCCATCGTAATATCGTGATTGGATCTCTTATAAAGGCATGAAGAAAAAACAAAAGGAAAGAAGAAAAAAAAAAAAGAAAAAAAAATAAGAAAAGAAGAAGAAGAAGAAAAAGGAAATAATTATTATCGAATAATCATCTCTCTCTCTTTCTCTTTATCACGAAGATTCATTCTCGTTGATTGTTGAATGATACGCGTCGATATACGTCCCGTTAATTCCACGAATAATTACGAATCAAGAATCAAGACAGATTATTTCCGGTATATTTGATTCGTACGCCGATCATTAAACATGATTTCATACGAATTTTCAATTTTTCCAATGTGGAAAACAATTTCAACGTAGCAGTCGTGGCCGAGTGGTTAAGGCGTCTGACTAGAAATCAGATTCCCTCTGGGAGCGTAGGTTCGAGTCCTACCGACTGCGAAAAAATATTATTTTTTTGCTATTCGTGTTCTTTCAAAAAGGAACAAAAATTTGCGGCATTATTTTCTCTTTTCTTCTTTTTTTACTTCTTATACCACTACTTCCTCGAAAATAATATTAACCTCAAAGAGATGAGTTGTTCGTTGTTATTGTTACATTCATTTTAGCCAACCAAAATATCATTAAATCGTTCCGATACTAATTAGAAAATAAATTAATATTAATTTTGTACTTCGGTTGTACAATACAAAAAAAATATATATATATATATATATATATATATATATATATATGTATGCGTAAATGTATATAAAGCGTGGGAAAATAATGAAAAAGAAGAAAAGAAAAAGGGTGAATGGGTGATGGAGGGAGAGGAAGAAAAAGAAAAGTTTTAATTAAAGCTAAGAGAAAAGAAAGGACGGGACGAAAAATCATGATTTCCGATTAGGTTAACCGCAAATTGCTCTTGCCGTGTGGTTTCACATCGATGTAATTGACCGAACTAAAACCCACTAGTTTTCTCTGATTCCCCTTTTTGTAAGAGCTCATCGCTCAATGGAATGGAGGAAAAGAAAGTGCTAAATATTGAAATAGTGTGCGTAGGTGTATATGCGAACTGGCAATAGGCATCTTCGGAAAACATCTTTACGTTTGTGTATATATGTGTGTGTGTGTGTGTGTGTGTGTGTACGCATACACAATCCAGCATGTTCCCATAAGATATCACGTGTAAAGTTCTCGAAGATGAAGTAGAAGAAGAACAAGAAGAAGAAGAAGAAGAAGAAGAAGACGACACCACCGATCACTTGCAATATACGCAATCCTTATTCCGCATCGTTACACGGTATCGAAGACGTATTGTAAAACGGGTTGTTGTTGGGACTGTGCGATGACATCTTCTTGAAAAACGGACGTTCCGTTACCTATTCGACGACGTAAAGACGTTTTGCATGTCGCGCGTAAGCGTTACACGTGCCGTTATATCATGCAATCGATTATCGCGTATACTTTTATGGAAAATAACGTTAGACCGAGGCGCACGTTTCTAAGGAATGCAAATTATGTCATTAGATTTATGTAACGATAGGTAAATACTTACATAGACAAAAGGATAGAGATAACGATCGGCGATAGTTGGTTACAGCCTGGACGGACCAAAATGTCGATCACGTGAAATAAAATCCATTGCGTCAGTCAGCCGACTCCGTACCTTATCATACTTTCCTTCGGAAGAAATCTTTTCGACATCATTATTTCCATCAAGTGGGATCTCATTTTTTTCCTCGAATTTCTTCGAACTGAAAAATAAAAGAGGAAGAAAGAATGAAAGAAAAAGTAAAAAAATATATTATTATTTTCTTCAAGTGAAATCTCATTCTTGTCCTCGAATTTCTTCGAATTGAAGAAAGAAAAAAAATATATATATATATATATGTATATACACGTACACATGATGATCATTATTATTTATCAAGTATTTCACGTTTGTCATCGATATTAATAAACTTACGAAAATTTTCTTCGTTTAAATTCATTTCGGATTATTCCAAGATCCCCCAGATTAACATTCCGATCGGTAAAGCAAATCGTCGATTTTTACAAGTGCAACAACCCGTGGCGACGTTGCTTGTCCTTGTCACAGTATTCCCATCGGGAAAAATGCAATCAGCCAGGAGAAGTTCGGTGTCCTTGCAGGGGATCGCTCCTCCGTTATTACCGTGATTTTCAGAATGGCTTTCTGCAATCCTTGGACGATTGCAAAACTGAAGATTGCGTCAATGGCTCGTATACGAGGCGCGTAGACGACGCGCGATCGCTTATGTAGACTCAAATTAAGAACGCTTAATCTTCTTTGTTGATTCCTAGGAAATTGATGCAAAGTACACTTCATTTGATAAATATCATTTTAGTCGGGATGAGAGGGGGAGGGGTAGATAGGAGAGGTGGACGAGAGCTGAGATTGTAAGGAAGAAGAGAAGGGAGAGTGGAACGGTAAGAGTGGGAGTGCGAGGGAGAGAGGTCAAGTTATTCCATTTGGGTATTATATCGGTTTTTTTATTTTTTTTTTATTATAAATTCCTTCAATATTTCTCAACTATTATCCGATTATCCGTTCGTATCGATGATGATAATAATCGAATTATTAGAATGCCAAAGTGTCGAAGTGTCCTCGTTCGTTAATCCTTTTAACGTTTCAAAGAAAAATCATAAGACCCCGATTGCGTGTATCCAAACATCCTTCAATATTTTTATCGGTAATCAAAGATTGCAATGCTACGTGACTTTAGTGTAAATATACGAACTGTGACCGATTGTTAAAAAAAAAAGGAAAGGAAAAAAGAATTGTAGCATTGATTGATCTAACGAAAAATTTGATCGGGTTACTATTTTACACGGGGTTTTTTCTTCCTTTTTTTTTTTTAATTAGGCAAGCATTCCTACTGTGTTATATGACATCATTTCGTTACAATCGTTTTTTGAATCAAATATGGAATATATAATAGTTATTTTTTCTATATATATCTACTTATATATATATTTGCAAAAAATGAAATGAAAATAAAATTTCGCGAACAAGAGAATTTAAAAAGTCGACTTACAATCGATAGTTTCTCCGATATATCGAAAGGTCGATATATCGAAGTAAATATGTCATGGCGACTTGAGTGCTACTGGATGAAATTTATTATTGTATAGGAAGTAAAAAAAAAAGAAATTTTTCAACAACGTTGATATTCGTGAGTCAAACTATTAAAAAATAATTACAATGAATATTTTTGTCAGACAATGTGTCAGGATCCTTAACACGTCGAATACAGCCTTTATTAACAAAACAAAAACTTTTGCTTATAAAAGTGCAGTTTCTTTGGAAAATTTATATCCTGAAAGTAGATTGAAATTATTTACAGCAAATTTTGTAAGTTACTTGTCAAATGTTAAATTTATTATAACAACATAATTTTTTATAAAAGAACAAATGTATTATGAAACACTGGTTCTACAACATAACCTTATTTCAATTCTCACCAGATTTTATGATAATATTTTTAGGTGCCAGAAGACTCCTCCGCTAAATTTAATGGATATATACCAATCGAGAAACTTACTATCTCCTACAATCGTAGTAGTGGTCCTGGTGGACAACACGTGAATACTACAAATACTAAAGTAGAAATAAGATTCAAAGTAAAGGACGCTACGTGGTTGTCAAGTGAAATTAGCAACAAACTATTGCAACAGGTAGATATAACAATGTTAATAGTAATTTGACCAGAACGATATAAGATATATGAGACGAGATGAAAATACTTATCTTTTTTCTAGGCAAAAAATAAAATTAATAAACACGGTGAATTAATAATTACATCTGATTTAACGAGATCTCAGCAGTTAAACTTAGCTGATGCTTTGGAAAAGCTTAGAACATGGATAAGGAGAGTTTCGGTAGATCCACAAAAAATATCCAAAGAAACTATAGAAATTATAAGAAAGAGACAACTCAAAGCAGCGAGAGAAAGAGTTTTAGTAAAAAGAATGCATTCGTATATAAAGCAAACCAGACTAGGTGTTACTAATAAAGAACTACTCAAGTAAACAAAATTTGTACAAAATATACTTTAACATATATAAAAGAACAAAGTGATAATATGAATGATTTGTAAAGTATATTCAATCATAAAACAAAAATTCTGTTCTACATATGTACATATATAAATATATGACGCGAATGCAAAGTGTAGTTAACGTTAGGTTAGGTTTGTAGTAATCGTCATGGTAACGAATGCCGCGTTAATGAAAACAAAACTGAATAAAATACTTACAAAATACCTCGTAAAACGATTACGTGTGGTTAACCTCTGTCATTGATTATTTTCCTTTCGACTAAGAATACAAAAAGAAAGAGAAGGATGTCTTTTCGAGAATTACGCAGTATGTAAATTCACATTATTTTCATACGAATACATATTTTCTATTGTCTATATGCACATATATGTTACAGTATACCGATTAAAAGAAAATATATTAATAACGAATTAATAATAAACAATTTTGTACAATATTCTACAGATTTTACAGAGACAATGAGAATACTTGGATATCCAAGATTAATATCCATCGCGAATTTTCGCACTCCAAACTTTCCTTTAGTGGCAGAAATTTTAGTCTGGCTCGTAAAAAGATTCGATCCGGATGCGGACATAACCTGCGAGCACAACACCGAGGAAGAAAGAATTTTTCTAATACGTAGTGTCGCCGAATTCATGGTAACTAATTAATTATTTATTCCAATTATAAATATAAAGAAATAATAATAGACAATTGTAAAATATAATACGTCAAAGAGGAATAATTGTTCGACCAATCAGAATCGAGCATTACACAGAGTGGCATGATTGAACCGTATTTGTTCTTTTTCAAAAAATTTTTTTTTCTTTTTAATATTAATCGTAACAAAAACAAATAAAATTATCGATAATTATTCTTTTATATGTATATATATATATATATACACACATATGTACATTATATATTAATGAAATAATGATTATACAGGCATTAAATACTAACGTGAAATTAAATACGAAAAAATTATATCAAGCGGACGGTTATGCTGTACAAGAATTATTAAAGATAACAAACCTGTTACAAGAAGCACAAAATCGTAGTAGCGAGAGTATGAATCAAAGTGACAATCATAAGATCATCGAATTCAACATATCCGACGAGATAAACGAATTAAAATCGACGAGGCAATTAGCTAGTCTCTTGACTGTTAATGGAGCAACGCTTTTTGATCTTCTCGGCCGAGAAGTCGAGCTCCGTGATATTAGAAACAACAAAGCTGGTAGACAATTCGATACTGCCGAGATAGAAACTGCTCTGAAGGACGTCATAGAAAATATGAGAAAAGAGATAGAAGATACGAAGAAACAAATCGACAACGTCAAGGTATAAATATTTACATTATAAAGTACTCTAAACGTGTACGTATAAGTTTATACGCACACACATATATGTATCTCTCTCCCTGTGTGTCTGTGTACGTGTATACAATTTTAGTTGATCTTTTGATTCGCTTATTACCTCGTTCCAAGATGGCGAAGGTAAAAAGCCCGCGAAATTTTCTTAACGCTTATATTACCACACTTTTACGTTTTGTTATTAATATTCAATTATTGTTTTCCAACGAATAAATCATAATCAATGTATTTTTATTATTAATGATAATTAAATTCTTTTCTCCCTATATTTCTCCATTTTTAATCTTTCGTATTTGAATACTTGTTCTTTATTTGAAGGATACAGAGCAAAGTCTCGACACGAGGATAGAAAGACGTCGATCGGAATTAGAGAGAAATCAAAAGAGACTACAAACTTTGAGAAAGGTACGTCCTGCTTTCATGGAGGAGTACGAAAAGCTCGAAGTCGAATTGAGAATTTTATACGACGATTATTTGCAAAAATTTCGATATCTCTCTTACCTGGAACACTTGCACGAGGATGCGGCTAAGGCCGAACAGGAAAGAATTGAGAAACGGTAAGTGCGGCGATGGGAAGAGGGAAAATAAAAAAAAAAAAGAAAGAAAGAAAAAATAGAGATCTTAATTTTCCGTCATGTTTTAGACAAGCGGAAACTAAAAGGAAGCTCGAACAATTGCGTTCGGAGGATGTAAGCTTCGAGAGCATGATCGAAGGAAATGATCTGGTATTTGGGGCGGGTCTTAAAGAATCTCGATTGAACCTTGGCGACGTTGAAAAGCAAAATATGGAGAAAGCTACGCAACAGGGTGCTCATGTGAAAACAGGTTAAAAACGAGTATAAAGAAAAAAAAAGAAAGGAATTTTTTTTTCTTTTTCTCGATACTTTCCTTTTTTTTTTACATTCCTCGTCGAACGTGAATTTTAAATCAAGCAAATGCCGTATCATTGCAGATACAGAAAAAACGTCGAGAACGCAAATGACTCAGCGACGAATTTATGGCAGCATGTCTGGTCGTCAACGTGGAACAATTTTGGAATCTAATGACAGCGGTGGATCCCTCGATAGCGACAGCGATCTACTGATCGATGGCGATCTCGATGACGACGATGAGGACGAGGACGACGACGATGATCTTTTAAATTCTGTTAGGGGAACGGACATTGGAAATTTCGATCGCAAGGTTGCTCAAGATAAACGATCCGTCAGCAAGGTCGATCATTCCGACGAAGATTTTTAATTTTAAAAGCAATTTTAATCTCGATGATTCAACGAAATCATAAGAATCGTTACTCCGATCGGTAATTTTCTTTAGCTTTATTTGGTGTGTATTATAAAAAGAAAAAAAAAAAAAAGAAAAAGAAAAAATAGAAAAGGATAGGTACCACCGTGTACACCTATTCCATAAATATTACATATAGCGTAGAATATAGGCAAAAAATCCGCATGATTTTCAATAATAATTATAATAATAATAATAATCACGATAATAATAATAATGATGATAATGATGATAATGATAATGATGATGATGATAATAATGTCCATTTATGATTGTTCGACGAGCAATGCATTCGTTGATAATGAACAATGCCGAGATACAAATAATTAGCTATAAATCGTTATAATTCTTTTCTATAATATTCTCCTATTGGGTCTTTAATATTAAGAATTTCTAAGTACACATTGTACGTACATTAACTACGTCTACGTCAGATATTGTTCCTATGGATATGCATAGGGAGTTCGTTTAAACACGTTGTGCGGATTTTTAGTGCGCTCGTTAGAAAAGAAAAGAAAAAAAAGAAGAGGATATTCTGAACCAAAGAAACGAGCGAAATTTATAATCTTCATCGTCTATATTCACAATAATCGTTCAACGTTTATATCATCATGGTATAAAATTGATCAATGGGATGGTTCCTTTGACAATGGAACGATCAAATGAGATGATGAAGTTAAAAATTTTTTAAGTACATTTGACATATTTTTTTTTGTTTTTCTTTTTTTATTTTTTTGTTTTTTTTTTGTTTTGTTTTCACGACCAAATCAAAGGAATAATTGATAATTATTGAAACGAGAGAGAAGGATCTTGAAAATGTTGAGCTGGTGTTTGTCGGTTTATTGCCAATGCGGTTGAAAGACCTTAGACCGAAAAAAATTAGGCCACGACTACGGAATTAACAGTCTTCCGTTAAAGATCTTTTTCTTTTTCTTTTTTTTTTTCTTTCTCTACAACGATATAATTCATTATCAGCAGCAACAGCATCAGCAAATAGTTAACAGTAATCGAGAGTAATGTTCTGCGATAATAATCTCAAGTGGCAGCATTTGTTGAAATAATATTAATCTCATGGATGTGTAAATTAATTAATGGTATAGCTCGTGTGTCCAAGAAAAAAAAAAAAAAAGAGAAAAGAAATAATATCAGCTGTACATTATACGTTCGAGGCCTAACTGACAGCAGATTATCATTGACATCTACTATCGCGTATTTTGGATCATCATACTTTCTATCTAACGAACGGATACAAATACAGTGAAAACAAAGTCGGCTCTACTTCGAGAACATTTTCGTGTACTATTTCATCGATAATCTTTCTAACTTTGAATATATTTACGGTATTTATTGTGCAACATTTAGAGAGGCTGAAAGTGTTATTTTAATGCGGTTCGGTTAAGCGATGACGTGTTCAACTTTCAATGCAGTCTATCGAGTAGATCCTCGTTTGCTTCCTAACAATAATTTCAGAACGATAGACAGAAAGTATGAGATCCGTAAAAGTTAGAGGAAAAAAAAGGAAGAAAGAAAGGAAAGAAAGTGAAAAAAAAGGAAGAAAGAAAGAAAATAGAGAATCCTGACTGCCGCCGTTGTAAACTCGATGAAAACGTTTCGAAAGCGCGCACGGAGATATGAAGAAATACAAAGGACAGTGACAAACCAAACAAAAAAGGAAAAAAGAAAGCTTCGAGAGAAAAATAATCAGACGTCAGATAATAAATGAAACGCGAGACGACGCACGGGGTGAGCCGGTTTTTTTTGAGTCCACGTAGAAAAATATTGTTGATCCACTTTTTTCACCGAATGAACACCCCTCTGTATGTTTGATCTCGCGAAACGAACGAGAATACGAATTCTTCGATCGGACCTCATCGATCAACGAAGGCAACGTCGATCTGGCGATATCATCTCGTTTATCATTATGCCCCAAACCCCCCACCCCACCCCCACCCCCACCCCCGATTACTCCGGTCAGTATTATCATGGATATAATTTAATGAAATCCTTCGAACGTGAATCGAACACGGAAGAATGGATTTTGAGCATCCGGACGTACGTATCGTATGTATGTATATAAGCCAACAGGGTTTTAGAGCGTGTATTTTACGATTACCCTGATATGAAATCTGATCGGACACCTCCCACGAAAAAAAAAAGATACGTCAACTTTGTTGATCGATCGATCAAGGGTTACCATAATTGTAAAAATAGGTCCTGGCGACCCTCGGCGTGCCGGTAAAATTCCTAATGTCCCATGGGACTTCGACGATGGTCTTTCGCTACCTAACTGACTTCCCCAATGGGCTTGTTTTTATTCGTGGCGTCATTATTGGCACGGGATCCAATTCGGGCAAGGTACACTCGTTATTAATCTCCGTCCAAGTTCTATCGGCATTGTTCGCCAGCCTATCCCTGTACTTGTAGGCCGTTCTGTCGATCACCGATGGTGTTTTTATGCAATCATCCCCGCCGAACTCGCATACCCGATAATGGTGTAATATAGCGGCGTCCAATGGCATGTTCAATGTACCATGCCCAGATATGAACTCCCAAACGAAATGATTGCCAGCCTCAACGACCCCCTGCGGCTTGCAAACGTATTTCGATCGTTGTTTGTGCGGATGCAACTTGCTTTTCCGTCTGGTCTTTTTCAACGTTATCAAACCAGCCTCGGTTGGTGTCCTGCTCATAATTACGAGCGGATCGTCCGCCCATTGTAAATAAAAAAATGCATTCTGAAAGGAATACGCTCCCGTTGATTTGGTATTCATACGATTGCTCATCCATCTGAAAGTATATAAGATAAATAAGATAAAAAATTCGTCGAACCACTCGATTTCGCATTACTTTTGTAATTTACTTTGTACCCCACCGACCCACCTACGATCCTACGCGATCATACCTTATAAGATCGACTATGGTGTCGTTGTGACGTGGTATGATGAACTCATCGAGATCGACCAGCGCTACGTATTCATACTTATACATGGACCGATAAAGACAATCGTTCAAAGCCGCGAAAAGTCCTTCCGTTCGTATTTCCCGCTGAGAGATCATGTCCAAACGGTGCCAAGGTAATATGGTTACCAGACCTTTGTTCTCGTAATACTTGAGGGCACAATCAGCCTCGGTACCAACGGTATCGTTGTATAATGTAACGTGAGTCGCGCCAAGTAATCTGTAGAACTCGATAAATTCTACCAATTGCAATACCTACAAGGAATGCATTACGTTCATCGATTACAAGTTATCATTAATAAAATCGAATACTTTATCGCATACCCACCCGATTGTAATCGTAGTGCAAAGGTTTCACGCATACTGCTAATGGTTCTCTGTCCTTCAGTCTATCCTCAGGTCGATTCAAAACTAGGATTCGATTGGTTGGAGACGCTCTTAATCTAGCTACGACGCTAACGGCTTCCGGTATACTGTCAGCCATGATCGATTCCTTTGGTAAAGGGCAGATAACGAAGCAGGCGCTATATTTCAAATTCCAATTTTCCCTGATCACCTGTAAATCATATCATGCAGTTGAGATGAAACGTATGATTGCGAGAAATGGATGGGAGGGAAAGAAAGAGAGAGAAAAAAAAGAACGAGTTTCACCTTCACTTTAGCGGCAACCGTTACCGAGGCCGTTACATTTCCACTGTTTTGCTGACGATACCAAAGTCTGCACCATACTCGTTCCGGGCCTCGAGTTTTCGTTGCACTTATTACTCGTACTATACCCTTATTGACCTTTCCAAATGCACTGATACCGCCTACTCTATCGTCGTAATACGCCGAATAAACGAAGAATTTGAATCTGTAAATGAGTTTGCCTCGTAAAGTACATAAAGTATAAGATTGATAAAGAAAAATTTGAAAATTGAAAAATTTGAATTGAGATTGATAAAGAAAAATAAAAAAACATAGATATTTATTTGGCTCAGTCATACCAAAGGTTCTTGTTTACAAACCGAAAAGGATGTTCCCCCCAAAATACGGTTCTCAAATGGCAAATCAACCAATTGATTTTTAATTTGACCCAATTCTTTTTATCTTGCTTTTTTTCTATCTTTTTCTTCTTTTTTTTTTTTTTTTGTTTTTTTGATTATGTTCCTCAACATTTCCGCACGACAAGTTAAATTGAATTTAAGGAGAAGGTATCATTGAACGATATATCAGGCACATGGATGAAAATTATTATGTCGAGAAATATTTTGGAGTAAAATTGTATTTAGGAAAGAAAGATAAAAAAGAAAACGAAAGGAAGAAAAAGGAACATTATTTTCTATGATTGAGATATATAATTCGACGGACCTGGTATTGGTAACTGGTAACCACTCGGCATGCGTAACCCTCAAGCTTTGGTCTAATTGCGGTAAACGAGCTTCCAAACTGGGCGGTAAGCTTGGTAGGACCCTCGGATCCGCGTGAATCGCTGCCTTCTGTCCGCCCTCCTCACCGTGAACCAATAAACCGATATGATCGTCGAAGGTACCCTTTAAGCCGACGTAGTCTTCAGCCTGTGAAACGATTAAGAGATAATTCGATATTGGAGCGTATGACGCGAGGATCGTTTATGTGTTCGATGGGAAAGAAAAAAGAACGAAAAAAAAAGGAAGGAAAGAAGGAAGGAAGGAAGAAAGGAAAAAAGAGAATGGAGAAAGGCAAAAAAAAAAGAGATAAGAAAACAAAACAAAAAGCGAGAAAAGAAAGAAAATATTATCGGACGATGGATCGATCGATCAACGTTGATAAAACGTTGATAATAAATCCCTAAGAATTTAATATAAACGTCTATCTAAAATAGTCGATCGTGCATTGTCGTTTAGTTATCTATTTCAATTATGAATTTACACGCCCACCAACGATTGAAAAATCACCGACAATTGTTTTATATTGAATTCTATGAAAGCCTAGTTGATAATTCCAATTTCTAGTTGATAATTCCAATTTTAAATCTAACGACGACGACAACGACGGCGACTACCATCGTCGTCGTCGTCGTCACAAATAAAAAAATTGTATTTTTTCCATGAGAAATAAAACATTCGATTTATTTTCTTTTTTTTCTTTATCGTTATTATTATTTTGTTCTTTTTTTCTTTTTTCTTTCTTCCTCCTCAACCTTTTTAATATTACAATTGCGAACGTGAAATAATAAAAAGGACGATTTTTATCTAAATCCTTGTCGCAAATCAAAGTGAAGGACGAAATATTCTAGCAAGTAGTTTGGAAGGGATGAGAAATCGATGTAGAAAGAAGGGGTGACGCGAGGAGATGGAAGATAAAGTTTTTCACTTCCACTTTTTTTATTCTTTGTAGCTGACTAAGAGAGAAAGAGAAAGAGAGAGGGGGGTAGGGAGGGAAAGCGAGAGACAGACAGATAGATAGACAGAGAGAGAGAGAGAGAGTGGGAGGGAAAAAGAGAGTGGTTCAGAAGGAGAGGCCGTGTACAAAGTTGAGCCTAGGTGCTATTAGTTCGAAAGTCCTTTCTAAGCTTTCCCTCACTTCCGACAGGAAACGTTAGAGGATTACCGGCTGGTAGGATCGTTGAATAGAAAACTCGCGTTTCTCGAACTTCAAACGCAATATCTTTTCGCAGGATAGATTTCCTGTACTTTGGAGAGATAGCAGTGGTGGTAGTAGTAATAGTGGTAATAGAAGAAGAAGAAAAAGAGATAAAAAAAAAAAAAGAGAACAAAAACAAAAAAAGGAGTAGGAAAAAAGAAAAGCAAAGAGAAAAAGAAAAGGAAAGAAAGAGAGAAAAGGGACAAAGAAGAAGGAGCAAACTCAAAACTTTATAATTTATTCTTTAACCGGTAGAAGTTCTGTTTTGCATCTCAGAATTGCTTCTCGTTAATTAAACGACTTTGTCAAGGAAAATATCCTCCTTATCTTCTTCCCTTTTTACGATTTTCGAATGCAATTATTCTAGATTATCTTACCTATTAACCTAACGGACCTACTTCTTCTTCTTCTTCTTCTTCTTTTTCTTTCTTTTTGCCTTTTTCTTTGTCTTTTCTTTTTTTTTTTTTTGTTCACTACAATTACTTCACCGAGTGGCATTAAAAGAGCTTGATTTGTGCTCTTGATTTATAAAAAAAAAAAAAAAAAAGAAGGAGAAGAAGAAGAGGGGAGGAGGAGGAGGAGGAGGAAGAAGAAGAAGAAGAAGAAGAAAGGAAAGTAAATAAAAAAAAAAAAAAAAAGAAAAAATCCAACGGAGATATTAACGACGATAAAAATTTTCCGATAGTACTCACTCCGATTTCTCCGTAATCCGGACGGTCTGGTGCCGCCGGCAAACGATGTCCATTTCTGTGACCACCCAATGCACCTGTACCGCTCAGATTTACGCCTCGCCTTTCGTCGATCAGAAATATCTCGGTTAGAACTATCAAGCCGAAAACGGCGAAGAACATGACTACCAGCATGAAGGACATGTTTGCCCTTTCCTTCAGTATCCCGGCGTTCCCTCGACTCCCACCGGAGCCTGATCGTCGGGCACCCATGCTCGTATAGCTCTACGTAAATGAGACAATAATCGTTAGTACAAAGTAGCAAAAAGAAAACGAATCCGAAAGGGAAGGAGGGAAAAAAAACGATTAAAGGAAAAGAAAGAAAGATTAATTAACATATAAACATGTGTTAAGAGTTCAAGGATATCCCTGATGAATAATTAATTTAATAGATGTAAATATATTAGGGTGTTTCATAAGTTTCTTCCTCTTTTTTTTTTTTTTTTTTTTTTACGCGAAATGAATGCACCATACGGAAGAAACTTAGGGTTACATTTTAATATGTAACTATGATGGTGAATTAAAAATTATTTTACGTCGAACGTAAATATGTAAGTCGAACGGTAGTTGTCAAAGAATAAGACCTGTCCGAAGACAAACGTTAACACGGCTTGTCAGGGAACGGACACGTAAAAAAAAAAAAATAAAAAATACAATACACGATATATGTGTAGCGACTAATTCCGAGCTGTGTATTTTTTTCTCCTTTTTTTTTTTTTAGTTTCCTTTTTTCTTTTATGAATAATAAATCTCTCTTTTTTTTTTCTTTTTACTTTCACACGGACAACAGCAGACACATTTTTAAAGCGTCGTTAGAATATTTTTAAAATAATTTTGTTCCTTTCTCTTGTCTGACCTTTTGATTTTGTTGTTTCTCTCTCTCTCTCTCTCTCTCTCTCTCTCTTTCTCTCTCTTCTCTAATATTGTAACGATATTCACGTACCTCTCTTTAATTTCATTGAAACATAACCGGTACGTTACGAGAAAGAAAAGTCACGCACTATCGAGAAAATTAGTTTTCCCTGTCGAGAAGTACGTATATACGAGCGTTCTTAAAACAGATTTCTTTAACTCGCACCGTCCACCGCTCCATACAAAGTATTGATTTTCCCCCTTTAAAATGCAACTGGAGTACCTTAACGTTTCTTAAGAAGTTTCTTGTATGTATGTACGTATGCGTGTAAACGTATCCATGTTCGTCCATATACATACACGCTAGAATAGTTCTAAAGTCTCGAGTAAACTTCGAAATCGTGTAAAAAGGAAAGGCTTTTCATTGGTTCTTTATATATAAAAATATGACTTTCCCTATTTTATTCCTTTCTTTTCCTTTCCATTTATTCGATTTTATTTTATAATATTTTAATAAAGGACATACCTAAAGGAGACCCAGAAAAATTGCTGCCAAGCATGAGGACGGTATCGTGTTCTGAAATGAATAAATAAATAAATAAATAAATAAATAAATAAATAAATAAATAAATAAATAAATAGATAGATAGATAAATAAATAAAGAAGGATTGTGTACGTTGAAATAAATTCGATTTTGCTTTTCTTCTTCTTTTTTTTTCTTCTTTCATCTCCTCGAAGTTACGACTATTTTTTATCACGCGACGTGTACCGTAATATAAAATTGGAAATAAAAATTTGAGTACTTTTCAAACTTGTACCAATTATTATCAGATAATAGTTGAATTCGTTCTCGGATTTACGAGTATAATAAAGGCAAACCAAATTTGATTTGGTTTTTTTTCTTACATATACCATATCGACGAGTACATTTTTAAACGAACGGATTTTCATTAGCGACGAAAACCAATGAAATTTAAGAATGTCGAATGAAATTTAGTTCCTAACGATTTTCTTTAATACCCATGTTTTATGAGTTATCTATTGATGCCTAATAATACCTTTTGATAAGATATAATTTCTATACATTTTTATGTAACACACGTACTTCCTGTGATACTTGTTGCTGATACCCATGGATTGAAATTATACATTTATGTACATTATTAATATAATATGATAAATATATCATATTTTATTTATTATTATCCTAAGGTATAATATAATGAAAGATAAACTATAGTATATAATTGCTGTATACTATAAGATATAGTATACATACGTACATATATATATATATAGTGTAAACAATATGTATGATATACAATATTGTATTACAATGATATATAACTTAAATATAAGTTATAATTAAATACAAGTATATAATATGAAAAATTAAGCATCGTTGCATTATATTTTAATCCAAATATGTTTGGAAAATTAAAAAGCTCGAGGAAAAATATTTTTGAAATAAACAAAAGGTCTGGGCGAAAGCAAACGATAATTAAGAAATAATTAATCGAGTCCTCGTTCCTTCTATAGAAGTTGAGTAAAAAAAAAAAAAAAAGAAAAAGAAAAGAAAACAAAAAAGCGTTAAATGCTCGACATCATTACACCATTTAAACTAGAATATTCGTTTATTTTCTTTTCCTTTGAAAATAAAGTCTTGACATAAATAAAAAATAGAAATCGAACGCATCGTACATTTTCTCTTTAAAGAGGGCTTAAATGTCGATACTTTGGTCTATTACAAAACGTCACTCTTATCACAGCTAAATACACTCCGCTATGAACACACATACACACACACACACACACACACACACACACAGAGAGTACTTATTCCTGACATAACGTTTTAACAACGACACGATAAAATGTCGATTATCTTCGGCAAGCTAATAAATAGAATATTATTTTATGTAGAAAATTAAAAATAGACTCCTGGTTCGCTCACCCTCTTGACGATTGGTTATAAATAGAAAGAAAAAAAAGAAAACGCTGACGACTCTGATTTTTATTTAAAAAAAAAAAAAGAAGAAAAAATGGATAAATAAATAAACAAAATTCATACGGGCAATGACGATATGGGAAATAAATTGAAATCTTCGAATTTTATCAACTAATTTCGAAACATCTTGATAACCTCATCACTATATCTCGACCGGTGAGTTTCAACGAGTTCAACAGAGATAGATATTAGAGGTGGTTAGCCTTTTATTTGTATAATCCAGAAGGAATAAAAAAGAAGAGAAAAAAAAAGATACAAGCAAGAAATTACTATTTAAAAAATCGCGATTAAAAAGCACGTTAATTGTTATCGAAACGAAATGATATTGCTGCGATCAGAACAGAGATTCTTAATTAAAAAAAAAAAAAAATAAAAAAATAAAAAAAAGGAAAAAAAAACAAAAAAGAAGAAGAAGAAAAGAAGGAAAGGAAGGAAGAAAGAAAAAGAAAAGCGCATGTGTGAAATAAAATTTGTTAAAACTGGATCGACACAAATATCGTTTGCTTTTTATCCATTCCACATTTCCATTTTCTTTTCTATATTTATATACAAGGACAATAATAATGGGTTTGTTTTCTTTTTTCCAAAGTAAAACTCAATATCTTTAAGAAGATAACGATAAAAATAATTGCACCCGAAGTATATATTTCGAGCTAATCTGTCTGTGCAAGCATATTCATTTATTACTTCCGTGATAGATAAATTACAAAAAAGAAAAAAAAAACAAAAAACAAAAAATATAAAAAGCTTATGCTTAAATTTAATATATTATAATATCAAGAAGAAAGAGGCAAAAAATGGAAAAAGATAAATGGAGATAGAATGATAGTGACAGAGAGAGAGAGAGAGAGAGAGAGAGAGAGAGAGAGAGAGAGAGAGAGAGAGAGAGAAGGAGAGAAAGAGAGAGAGAGAGAAAAGGAGAGAACGGATCGACGATCTTCGGAGGCGGGTTGAAAGACTCGAGAGGGTTGGACACGAGTTAAGGGTGAGTGTTCGGTACTCACGTTTAAAGGGCGAAATCGTCCGAATGAAGAGCGTTCGTTTTGTACAAATTTCCTATGAGCGTCATCCTCTTTCCTCTTGTCACTGATTCCCTTCATTCTCTTTCATCGACCGTCCCTGGTGAGTGAGTGAACCACACTCTCGGTACGAATCGATGAGTGACACCCACCAACGAAGAGAAATAAAAAATGGAACGTGAGAGTGATGAAAGATAAAGAGAAAGATAGATAGAGAGAAAGAGAGAGAGAGAGAGAGGGGCAAAGAGAAAGAGAAAAAGAGAGGGAAAATAAGAGAGAGAGAAAGAGAGAGAGAGAGAGAAAGTAGAAGGGAGAGATTAAAAAAATGTCTTTGTTTTAATCAGCAAGTGAACCTTCTTCTTCTCCCTCTCTTTATTTGTTTTTTTCTTTTGTATTAAATACGGCAAAAAAATAAAACACTGGAGTGAGAGAGAGAGAGAGAGAGAGGAGAGAGAGAGAGAGAGAGAGAGAGAGGGAAAGGGAGAGAGAATGAGAGAGATTAAAACGTGGGGAAGTAAAAGTCAATATGGAAAATAAAAAAAAAAAAAAAAGAAAATATGAGAAGAAAACAACACGAGAAGGAAACACTGGCCACGAGTAGTCAAAGGACAATAAGTAGTCCGGCCGGTTGGTATACGTTCGTTCGCTCCTTCGTCGCGGATGCGAAAGCTCTCTCTAAGGCTCTATCGGCTTCCTCGAAAGCTAGGCGCACGCTCGCAACGAATAGCGACATCGATCGAAGCACCCTCTACTTAACCGTTCACGTTGATTGGTCCTTTATATACCTAAGATGCGCGCGCCCGCTCAAAATTTCACTCTACAATCGAGCGCTTGCGCGTTACGCGAGGTCTAACGAAAATTCGAAACATTTTTCTGATGTTCCTTTTCTCTCTCTCTCTCTCTCTCTCTCTCTCTCTTTTCTCTTCCTCTTCTTCTTTTTCTTTGTTCTATTTTATTTATTTCTTTTTCTTTTTGTTTTCTTTCTTATTCAAAATTCGCACGCGATTTGGGTGTAATTTCGTTCGTTCTTATGCGCTCGATTTAATACGAAGAAGACGATGATGATTATGATGATGATGATGATGATGATGATGATGATGATGATAATGGTGATGAGCGTGAGATTAAAAAAGACAAAAAAACATATCATCCATGAATCTCTTCGTAAACGTCGATTTGGATCATTGATACAATTCCGTGTAGAGATATAGGTTCGGCGTTGACCTTTGCGCTGCATCGATCAATTACGATATTATAATTTTTAATATGTCCGATTCGTCGACTCGTACAATCTTATCGTTCGACGAATCTTCGAGCAGATATTATGACCGTTGGATTGATCGAATTGAAAATTGGAAATTTGGCAAAGATCATTACATTGATAACGTATCGTTGGATTTATTTCATTACAGATACGTTAACTCATACAAAAGTCATAATATTGAAATTTTATACGATTATTAATTATTGTAAGTTATCGATGAATAAATTAGAGAGAGAGAGAGAGAGAGAGAGAGAAATTTAATAATCATTCGTGCATTCCTCAGGACGTAGTACTCGTGAATATCTGAAATATACTGCCACAATTTGTAAATGATAATGACAAGGAGGAATCGTAAGTTGTTAAAATATTTTTCACTTTTTCCGACCAATTCCAAAAGATCAACTTTTGTTTTCTAGTTTCCAAATCAGTGTGAAGTTGTGTAAGATTTTTGGCAACTGTCGCGTCGATTCTCAAAACGTTACGTCCCTCTATTACAATGGGTATACTTTCGGGGCATCTGTTACACCTACGTAAAAAAAAAAAATAAAAAAAAAAACAATATTAATCTCTTAATGTCCTAGAAATCGTCTATACATATATATAATCTAAAAATTCAAACTCAAATCTTATCTAATTGTCTTACCATTGTAAGACTTGTTCCCTCAAATATTCCGCAGCTGGAAAACTTAAGGACTGCTTGGGCGAGACGAATATTACGTTGATATCGTCGATAACCCGTTCCTCGATCAATAGGCCAGGTCTGGCCGTATAATATAGAAGGTGAATAAGATTTATAACAATTCCAACTATCATGCCGTATTCCAAGCTAAGACCGAGACAACATATCAGAGTGACTATCAACGGTACGAGATCGATCCCTATGAAACCCAGAAACCCATTAAACTGTAAATACATTATACGTAATGACGTTCTCAATTTGTTATAATATACACACACACATATATATATATATATATATATATATATATATATATATATGCAACAGGTATAAAAGAAAATTCACTTACTTTTCGTACGCCAAAGTGTTGAGAATACGTCAACTTCAAACATGTAATACATGGCAACGATTATTACAGCGGCTAAAGTGGCTTTTGGGATTAATTCGAAGACGAAGGTTAAAAGGCCGCATGCCAGTAACACCAGAGTACCGGTTATTATACCACCCATTGGAGTTTTCACACCAGATGCATTGTTCACAGCGGTTCTTGTAAAGCTACCAGTCGTTGGCATCGACCTAACAAAACTTCCAATAATATTGCAAAGTCCGACCGCTAACATTTCTTGCGTTGCATCCAAAGTCTTTCCTTTCGCTATAATGGAATAAGGAAAGAAAAAGAAAGAGGACGCGCATCATCAATTGGTCGAACACGAGATTTCATTTTTTTTTTCTTTCTTTTTTTTTAATAATAATTAACGAGGAAACGAAGAGAATGATAAAAAGATTAATCTCTGCGAATACTTGGTACAATCGCTCTTATACCAATAAATTAACATTATAAAAGATTCTGAGATATGCAAATCTATCAATTGATTTCACTTAAGATAATACAATCGTGTCAAGTACACGTCTCTCCCTTTATTTCGTTTATTAATGCATTTTAAAGTCGATAACACGTTCTCGGTAGGTCTATAATCCGGAACTATGTACATACATATACGTATACATAAATAACGTATATGATAGAGAGTTTTGCATTATTACCAACTTGCGATCTACTTTCCTGCTTATATCTTCATCAAGTATTTATAAGACCGCTAGATAGTGCATAAGTTAATTTTAACGTGTAAAACTAGTTACCCGACGGTTTTTCATTCGTTTTATTTCTTCAATTTTGGTTTTTCTTTTTCGTATTCTTTATTATTATTATTATTATTATTATTATTATTATTATTATTGTTGTTGTTGTTGTTGTTGTTATTATTATTATTATTATTATTATTATTATTATTATTATTATTATTATTATTATTGTTTTAAATATCAAATTCGATTGAACATACCGAAAGCCTTGGCTATGGCAACACTTTCCAAAATGGCGATCAATGGTATCGATGCGATGGTACCACCGAGTTCTTGAATTAATTCATAGAAATGATAAGTCTTGTTCTTGGTGTTTATAGTAAATGGCGGCGGTCTGAAAGGCGGTAGACCTTTCGTGATATTCCCGGTAATCTTGAAAGGTTTCAGGCCGTATAAAGATAAGACAGAAACCAAGACTATACCCATAATAACGACCACCGCATTTCTAGCCAAACAGATTAGCCACATTATCTTTTGAAATGTGGTACCCCTCTTCTTGCCAGGTAAGTTCTAAATTAATTAAGAAAATCATTGTTTTCCTTTCGTATTTACTGTATTAATTAAAAAATCATTCTGTTTTATTACATAATAAGTTGAGTTTCTTTGAAATCAATTCGACGATAATGATTATGATTACATAGATAATATCGATAAGAATCATTGATCCACTTGAAGTTATAAACTCAAATTGAAATCTAATGTGTTAGGATTTAATGTGTAATAATAGACATTACCTATTTACTAACCTTTAAACATACCAACAGTATTATCGTTGTAATACCAAGAAGAGTATCCCATAATGTGATGGTATCATAGTGATTAATTATTTTGGAGATCGAATCGAGGAAGGAATCGCTTTTACCACTTATACCAAGAAGTGTGCCCAATTGTGAAGCCGCTATGATGATCGCTGCTGCATTCGAAAAGCCACAAATCACTGGCATGCTTATAAAATCGACGAGAAAACCGAGTTGAAATATTCCCATTGCTGTTATTATGCATCCTGATAAGAAGGATATGAGTACCTGCAAAACGTATCATAACATTTATATTAAATATAAAACGCGTTAAAAATCAAATTATTTTCACGCTCGTACGACATCATATTCGCAACGGAAAATAAATGTCATTCGATGAAATAGAAATTTGTTTTCCTTACAGCAATGTCCTCGCCCAATGTTAGAACGTGATGTTGTGATAGTAACGCCATTATGGCCGTAGGGCCGACGGTCACTTCTTTTGTACTACCAAATACTAGATATACGAAACATCCCATGAAACTGCTATACAAGCCATACTGTAATTTACAAAAGTATTATTGTCGTAATAAAAAAGGAAGGAAATTTAATTCCTACAAAGGCGTATCAGATAAAAACCTGTGTGTGTGTATTTTTTTCTTTTTCTTTTTCAATTGTCCAATACTTCAAAATTTGTCATCCACAAAACGTTGATGAATTGTTAGTCTTATTTACTCTTATCAAATTAAAAAAAGTACGATAAGCAATATACCTGAGGTGGAAGAAGAGCGACCGTTGCATATGCTATACCTTGCGGTATGACTGTTAATCCAACTGTAAATCCTGCCAGAATATCTTGCAGACATTTTCCCAAGTTGTAATGTGGCAACCATTTTAAAATCGGTATCCTCCGTAGAAGGAATTCTTTGGTGCTACAGCTCGAAGTGACGGTACTTTCCCCTTTGGCAAACGATAAGAATCATTAAATTGGAAGGGATAGAAAGGAGAATAGCGACGAAAACATTCACGATAATATACCATACGCGTAACGAATAAAATTTGTTAGATGCATTAGGCGCACGAAATTCAACAAAATAAGTAAATAAAATATTTACGTACACGCAACCATATCTTTGTGACGTATCAATCAAATAAAACACCACCGCGAGAAATCCTATATTTTGGTACGAATTAAAGCTATAAAAAAAAGAAAAGAAACAGAACAAAGTAAAAATAAAAATATAAATAAACAAAAAAAGAACGTTTAAATACAAATTAATACGAAGTTATTGTCACGAGGAACGTGAAAAGACTGAGACATGCTTAACGATTAGAAAGATATAAGCTAATAATAAGCTTTCTTTGCTAAGAGATATTTAGATTGGATTTGAAGTGCGATAAAACGATTGATGCACGATTACTCGCTCTTTGTCAGATAATAGCATTTCAAATGTACGATTAAAAAAAAAGACTACAGAATACGACAGCCTGTGGATGGTGTTGTATCGTAAGAAAACATTTATTATTTACTTTAAAATACTAAACATAACGTGTTTATTACTTCATATTTCACGGTCGATAAAAATCTCATATAAGAAACGAGAACATAAAAAGTACAGTAGATATAAAAACATAAGCTGCATTCTTCTTTGAACGTCACAATCAAAGTTGTTATTACTACTTTATTTATCAATTAATTCGATCGTAAATAATTTAATGAGTACAATACGTCTTTCATATGTCTGTTTCACATCTGTGCATATCATAAGAAAAAGAAAAAAAAGAAAATATATATATACATACTTCCATATATACATACATACATATATATATATATATAAATTCACTGTCAACGCTTTAACGTATGTTAACATTTATTCTTTTAACTAAAATTAAAGTTTCAGATGTCGCATTAATAATTTATGATTTCGCTAAATGAAAATGTATAGTTGGAAATAAAAAGCATAACTATGGTTTTTGTAATGAAGAAAAACATGATAGAAGCGTTGAGCATATCTTCTCTTTTTCAATTATTTTTCATGTCTCATTAAAAAATAAATAATAATAATAAAAGGTTAAGAAAGAAATGCGTGAGTGAGCTCAACGCAAAGATGGAAAATAGATTATATCGAAAAAAAATAAAAAAAATCCACGCTCTTTCGCAGTCGGTAGGACTCGAACCTACGCTCCCAGAGGGAATCTGATTTCTAGTCAGACGCCTTAACCACTCGGCCACGACTGCTTGTGGAATAAATTTTGTTCATAACTTATAACACTCAAGAGTATAATATTCATAATATAATTTAAAAAGTGTTTACACGCTTTTTCTACGCATAAAAAAGGAAAAAAGAAAGAAAAAGAAGATCTAACGTCTCAAGGATGAAAAAAGAGAAAAAAGAAAAAAAGAAAAAGAAATTAAAGTATGAGAAATGATTGAAAAATTGTAAAGAATTTTTCTATTCTTCTAACATGTTCTAAGGTCTTAGATCGTTTGTGATTAACTGGATTAAGATCTACAGGATTGTTATGCTTACCAATTTTATTATACGCAAAATCTTCACGATCATCGTTCAATTTCGTAAAAGTATTGCAAAAAAAAGAAAATTTCAAACGCGAACGAGATCAACACTCAATTAGTCGAGCAATCACGAGCTCGTTTAAATCTTACGATTAAGTAAAAAAGATATATTCTTATAGCGTTTATACAAGCGAGATGATGTTTCTTATCTCGAATATGATATGAGTAAGAGAGAAAGAGACAGAGAGAGAGTGAGGGGGGAAGAAAAAGAAAAAAAATATTTGGGAAGGCGACTGTACCATCGAAAAAGAAACAATTTAAGAAGGCAACTGTAGTCGTTAAAAAAGAAGGACACGTTAATATCGATAAAAAACAATATATATATATATATATATATACATACGAATTATATACGAACAATATATATATATATATATATATATATATATATATATATATATATATATATACGAATTACCCGTGAAGCATAAATCATACTCTGTATGATTCGTTTCGATGATTAGTCATCGGATATGGAAATTAAATAAACAAGAGAAAGAGAGAGAGAGAGAGAGAGAGAGAGAAGTGTTTGAAACGTTACCGCGAGTCTGATATGATTATACGAAAAAAGAAAGATGACACAAACGCGATATTCAATTAACATAGACAACTAGTATCTGTCGCTATCGTATATCAGATTTTCTACAAGATATCAATGCAATAATGCTGCAATAAGAGGAAGTTTCTATTATACCGGAAATGCATACGATCTATATGCACGCACACACACACGCGCACGTGAGTTATATATATATGTATATATATATATATATACCCACACACACACTATAATCAAAAAACTTACTAGGTGTTAACAATGGCGTTCTTTCATGAACGTTCTCTCCGAGAAACGACATAGCGTGAAATTGTCGGGCACTACTGGATACCAAGCGAACATATCAACAGAATTATTGCAACATAAGTAGAAAAGAGTTTATCCGTCGATAAGACAGAGTGTGAACTAGTTTTATCGTATCTTATGACATTGCGCGCTTGATCACTCTGTTCATACATTTGAACGAATACATAGAGAGAAAGAGAGAGAGAGAGAGAGAGAGAGAGAGAGAGAGAGAGAGAGATACGTCGGTAGATTTAACGTATTAGTCATTTCGTTACTCAACTTTTAAACCTCATATTTGATCGTTGCTGTTAATGCATATATAAAGATCAATCATTATCTCTCTGAAGTCTCATCAAGGAAGATATTATGTTTTATACGTATATATATATATATATATATATATATATATATATATATATACACGCTCTTCGACATAAAACCATCAATAGAGATTGACGTAAAAGCGGAAAATCCGTATAGCTTCACATTTAATTATTCCCACGCCATGTTATTACTTTTATTTATAGTTCCTTATGTTTTCCCAGATTAAAGATGAGAAAGCTAAGGTCGCAACAGCTAACGTCACTTCTTTTTCTCTTCGTTTTACCGAGACAAAGAGTGCTATTGTGCGAAAAGACCATGAGAACGAAAAATTACAACCTGAAAGACAGAAAGCACATTCCAGAGTTGCATAATCACTTACACGTAATGTATAGACGCATGGAACCTCGTTAGAAATATCCGTTTCAACGAGACATTACGAATAGATATGTCTTGGAGATAAGATAATTAACATAAGCCGCAAAAGTACTTGAAACAATTAGGGGAAACTTTGCGCGAAAAATAATAATAAAAAAAAATATTAGAAATAAATGTTTATCATAGACTCTATTATATTACATATACTTTATATTACAAAACGATGTATCTTCGAATCTACAAAAATCGTACGATGACGCGTGGGTGAATGTTTTTTTTTTTTTTAATCGACAAACTGTGTCAATAAACAAGAGTGAGAACACGATTTCCTACTTTATCCGCGCGCGCAACTACTGCAGATACAAACTCTGCACGAGAGTACCTACTTTATCGATGGGAACAAATTTTTACCATACGTTGGTAATAATTATCGATGAACCTTTCTTACGTTAATAATATTATTATATACATATATATATTCCTACTCTTTTCCCTCTTTCTTTCTTGAAATTTTATAATCGCGAAAACTTTTATCGAATTCCGGCGGGAAAAGAGACTATGTATTGATTTTAACATTATTTCGAACGAAAAACCTAGGAAACAAAAAGCGGATCGACGAGGATGGGATTCGAACCCACGCGTGCAGAGCACATTGGATTAGCAGTCCAACGCCTTAACCACTCGGCCACCTCGTCGCTGTTTTACGAAGACTCGTCTTTAAGTAACCTCTTGAATAATCAATTTTTAATACAAATTTCCATCCCATTCTTTTTTCTTCTTCTCATCTTCGAAACTTTACATTACGAATTAATTTCGAGAGTTTCGATCTAAAAGCATAATGATGATGATGATGATGATGATGATGACGATGATGATGACGATGATGATGACGATGATGATGATGATGATGATGATGATGATGATGATGATGATGATGATGATGATGATGATGATATTAATAATAATAATGATGATAACTCAATACAATCATCCATCATATAAATAATAATAATAATGATGATGTTCGTCCAAATAATCACTTTATTAGAATAATCCTTCGAAATTCAATTTTAACAATGAGACAATTGCGTTCCAACGATATCTCACTTATTATTATGACGCAAGATTAATTCAAAAAAGGATTCTTTTTCCTTTTTTTATCCGGGCTCAAGTATAATTACGAGGGAAAGTAAGAACAGTTAAAAGGAAATACATATAATGCCTAAAGAATTCTAAACGGATAATTTTACGGTACTTTCCAGCGAATGGCACTTATCGTCTAATTTTTTCCTGTTAGTGTATACACATTAATTTTGCCCGGTAAAATCCAAATTAGTTATAGACCTGACTATTTATCCTTTTCTTTGTTTTTTTTTTTTTTTTTTTTTTTTTTTAATAAGGATATATCGTTAAATGACGACAATGCAATCGTATTTTATTCTTAATTGCCATAAAAGTCTCATCGTTGTTTATCACGATCGCATTACGTTAGTAATAAATGAGTTTTTCTTCAATTGTAAACCGAAAAAAAAAACAATAAAAAATAGAAATGAAAAAAAAAAGAAAAAACCTCCTATTATCGCGAATACTCTTACGTAGTGAGGTATGAAGATCGTTAATTTCATGCTAATTCGATCCCTATCGATAGGAATTCAAGGAAATCGTTAATGGTTTTAGCGTAAATGCGAAATTGGCAATATTTTCCTTCAACAAAAATTTGCCACGGCTATTGTATCGTCGCCGAAATGAAAACAAAAAATGAATCTCTTTTGCGAACGATCGTCGGCGTGTAACGATCGCAATTTGCGCGAATTCCATTCGTAATGTGCTACTCGTAAGCGATCGGGCAGTATGATGTAACGGAACCGGAAGTTAACGTAAGATAACAATTGAAGTTACGCCAGAAAAAAAAGGAGAGAAAAAAGGAAAAAAAAAAGGAAGAAAAAAGAAGTTCCTTTTGCTTCTGCCTCTCATCTCTGTCGAACGAATGCATGGAAATAACGAAGTATCGTTCGAAAGCGCGTTCTTTATATTATTTCATAATATTATGTTGGTAAACATTACTCAATACTTGTATCAAGGATGTTCCAATTATCGATGAATAAATTGTTTCCTTGCTCGAGATTAATTCGAAATATCTGCAGCGTTCTTTTATCGACAAGAAACGTTCTAAATCATTTTTATATCTAGCTTTTTTTGTTTTTTTTTTATTTTGTATTTTCCAGAAGTGTAATCTCTTCTGTTTTGTGTATATATATATATATATATATATATATATATATATATATATATATTTCCCCCTTTAGTACTATTGTGTTTTTAACGTCGTATCAACCGTCTTGGTATTAGCGGTATAATACTTTTCCTTATTTCTATATACATAATTGATAATTATATAGGCACGTATATATATATTTTTTATATATATATATATGTACTAAAAAATACAGGTGTACATTATTGCGTACAAAAACAAGTGAGTTAAACGCCCGCATAGAGGATAGCGAATTTCTTAAGCGATATTCTAAGCAGGTGTCTATGTGTGTTAACGGTGGGGGGACCGTTCTTCTTTTTTTGGGGAGGAGGGGAACTGGTTTTAAAAAGAACACTATGTGCCTCGTATGGTTGACCAAGAACTGCGCAGCATTTCGTTCTTTGCTAATACGATCTAATCCGCTTTGAACTGGCTCCCTTTTCGTTGCTCGAAAGTTTCCCATATAAAACCTACGAAGAGCTACTACTTATGTATTTTATTACAAATCGATTGACGTCAAACGTGTTGATAAAAAGAAAAAAAAAAAGAGAAAAGCAAAGAAAAGATAAAGAGTAAGTAGTGAAGAAGTAAGCTTAATCAAAAAATTCCAAAATTGTCCATATTTCATTCGAACAACTCGAATATACGAATGAATGAAACATTTTCCTTTTTCTTTTTTATCACCGACCATCAGTAGCCGCGTTATATTCGTTCAAACATTTCTCTCTTTTTTTGTTTTTGATCCATTTTTATTAATAATACACTCGCTGACGTGACGAATGAAAAATAATAACGAATAATAACGGTAAAGAAGAAAAGTTAAAATATAAATAATCAATACATTCGTCCGAACGATGATTTCGAACGTTCTACTGGATAAAATGAAAAACGATATCAATCTTGATTTATTTTGTATATATTTAGCATTCAAGCTGCGACATACTATTTCATCATCTTAACACGTGCAACTCGAGTGTGTATTTATATTTTTTTTTCTTCATTTTTTTTTCTTATTCCTTTTTTTTCTTTTCTATGTATAATTCTTCAACTCGTTCTCCTGTCTTCCACTAAAATTACCCTTTTAAATGCGCAAAGAGGTGATAAATATACTATCGATCTACATCGTCTTATTAATACAATCGAACTTAAAAGGAAAATGTGATAAATAAATGAAGGAACATTTGAATAGAAAATGCAGGAATATATTACGGTCATAGTAATCACGTGCACGTCACTCAGAACGATATTTCGAATTCATATTAACTGGGTCATGTTTCAAACATTTTTACTGCGAAGCAGAACGAAAAGAAAAAAGACAAAAGAAAAAAGGATATAAAAAATTTCGATAAAAAGAAGAAAAAAACGAACACAAAGAAAGGAAATGCAAAAAAATCGCAGATAAAGATTAATCACACGTTAATTGATTTACGATCAGAAATAACAGACGTAACTAAACGAGCAGTCTCCCAGCAACGATGGTTAAAAAATTAATCTGTAGAAAAAAAATTGGGTAGAAGAGGTTGAAGGAGAATAACATTTAAAAAAAAAAAAAAAGAATTATCCATCGCGATCATTTTTCAAATATATTCGATACGTGAAAAGAAAAACCCCGCGAACGTCGTAGCCAATAACTTTGCGAGAAATGCTGTCTAACTCTGGGCACGTGACTGGAATAGTCGAGGTACTACCAGTTATAAGGATAGCAGTGGGAGTGCAGAAAACAAGGGGATATATATATACATATATACATACGTACAGTGGCGTATATTAATGGTGACTGGTAAGGATATTCCTTTCTACTTTATCCTTTTTTAATTCTATGGTGACAAAACGTAAAATTATATAAGTGCAATCCATATGAATATGTAATATTCATATCGTTATCTTATCACTTAATAATTTTGTAATGAAAATTAAAAGATCAAAAAAAATCTGTTTTTGTGAAATTCGTTATATTATATATTTAGACTCACTGTTTGTATTGTGGTCAAATGTTAATTTAATTAATTGTCCTTAATATACGTATTATACTGATACAATAAGGTTTCTATTACTTTTGAACTTAGTTAACTTCAACATGTATAAGTATTGCACTCTTTATCTCTATCTTTATCTCTATCTCCCTCTCTTTCTCTTTCCCTTTCTCTCTCTTTCCCTCTCTCTGTTGCACAATAATTTTTCACGCAGTTATCCTCAATATATATATATATATATATATATATATATATATATATATATATATATATATATATATATATATATATATATTGGACATAATACTATATATATGGACATTGCACTCATGTAAAACAATGTTATTTTCCCCTTAGCTATTTCCAATTTATCCTGAAACTTACACAATACAAAATTTCCCCAATTTACTTCTAATTTATCCTCGAAGTGTATAAGAATTACAATTACACATTGATATCTACCTTGGTTATATTTAATTGATCCTTGACACTAAGACAATCTAATAAAACTTCCTTTCCTAGTTTCTAATTAATCCCGAACATGGATAGATGATCGCAAACACTTACACAATAACTCTTGCCCTTTGTTTATTACTAATTGATCCTCGGCACAAAGGATATAATCGTTGTGCACTTTTCATAACGACGAAAATAAAGTGACAATTGAAGAAATTAATTGTTCGAGATAAAAATTTGATTGGGATACATTATGTTATATTTTCAGGTAAACATCATTGATATACCTAACTGTACGTATGTATAAATACTAGTACACAACGAAAGGAGAGTTCTTGGTAGGGGACACGAAAACATTATACGGACCAACCAAATGGCTATCGTCTCCTCAGCCGCGCTGGTGGAGCCAGCTTTGACTCCCACACGAAAGGAAGAGAGTCATTCGTGCGTGCTTCACGGAGCAACTAACTTGCTCCTTACGAGAAGTGCGCGGACTCCTGACGTTTCGTGTTGGATCACAACAGTGAACGTTCACCGTCGGGTTTTTTCTCTTCTTTCTTCCTCTCATCTGTTTGTCTCCTCTCTCTCTCTCTCTCTCTCTCTCTCTCTCTCTCTCTCTCTATCTATCTATCTATCTATCTATCTATATCTCTCTCTATCTATCTCTCTATCTATCTCTCTCTTTCTCCCTCTCTCTCTCTCTCTCTCTCTCCCTCTCCTTCTCGCGTGTCTACTTAACTCGGTAAGAAATAATGAAAAAAGAGAAAACAAAAAAGTAAACTCATTTCTCGCGTCGTCATTTTCTATCCTTTGCTGCGTATTTATATGTCAAATTACGTTTCATCTTGTATACACCTATTATTTATTTATTTTCATCTTTCTCTTTCTCTTTCTTTTTCTCTTTCTTTCTTCGTGTTTTTTTTTGTCTTAATTTATTTATTTATTTATTTGTTTACACCTTCCGAAGGAAGAAAAAGAAATCTCGGACGTTCGGGACTCGTGTGATGATGTATCGAAGTGTCCGCTATCGAATGGAAATGATGTCAACGTGAGTGAACGAGAGAGCTATAACGGTAAGCTATCAAGAAATTATGCGTACATTCGCATCGTTTACGAATCTTTTTTTATTTCTTTTTTCTTCCACTTCTTTCCCATTTCTTCTTCTTCTTCTACTTCTTCTACTTGTACTTTTTCTTCTTCTTCTTCCTCCTCCTCTTCTCCTTTTCTTTTTTTTCCTCTTCTTCTTCTTCTTCTTCTTTTCCTTTTTTGTTTTTGTTACTTTGAATTTGAAAAAAAATCAAGTGGCGTTTTGCTTTGAAATAACAATAATAAACAAGCTCATTAGCAAACTTACGTGCATACGTAAGTAAGATTCAAGATTTTATAATGATTACGTTAAACTCGATCGCAAAAACTTATCTTGCAAACAAAAAGAAAATGTGTGTGTTGTGTGTATGTCCGTACAATTACGTTCGCGCGCGTGTATTTGTGTATGGTTTTTATTCCGAAGAGAGTACGTTGTACGGATAGTACACGTCTAAACACGTGGCATCTATTAAGTTTTAAGTCAAAATTATTTCAAGTGTTGAATCAAACGATAAACAGCCGCGTGTAACACGTATTGTGTGTGTGTGTGTGTGTGTTATGGGTTTTGATAAAGAAAAAAAAAAAAAAAAAAGAAAAAAAAAATTGAAGAAAATGAAATTCAAAGGTTCGCTCTAATAATCCGGTAAACGTGCGTTATCTCGTTCTTTGCTCTTGTATTGTCAATATAACTTTTTTTTTTATTATCGCCAACGCGGACTTATGTATTCCATCGTTACAATGAAATTTCATGTCGTTCTTGAACCTTAAGAATGAAAAAGAAAAAAGAAAAAAGAAAGTGATTAAACGCGGGCTTTCATAACATGTTCGATCCGATATCGAAATTTCAAATTCGATCCTTGAACATTTCTATGTTCCATTCTCTTGTCTTTTTCTTCTTCGATATTCATGTTAAACGAGAAATGTTCTTTTTTTTTCTTTTATTGACAAATTATACGCGATTCGACGGAACAATTTTTGATAAAAAAAAAATCTTAAAATACTCGTTTCGACTTGTTCCTTCAATTTAATATTTATAGATAAATATTTACCGTAAGGTGATCATTATTTAAATATCATTTGATTGACGATTAATGTAGGTAGATAAAAAGAAATATATATATATATATATATATATATATATATATATATATATATATATATATATATAAAAGAATGCACGAGTTTAGTTCGTTTTAGACATTAAACTCGTACGGGGAAAGCATTATCCGGCTTTATGTAGAATTATAGGCCTTCTAATAAACTTTCGCATACACTTACATGTATACGTGCTGCGACTGAACGAACAGAACACGAACGCGTTGCTTCGCGAAGAAATTCCCGCGATGCGATCGTTCAATTTCACGAGCAAAAATTCTTACGTTCCCGACTTCGAAAGGAATGCGTCAACGAACGTTTAGAATACTTCGAAGCGCAACAAAAAATATTTCCATTGGAAATATGATACATTAGCCTAAGAAAATAGATACAAGTGAAGATTTAATTCAGTAATTTTTTGTATCTCTTCTTTTCTTTCATTTTCTTTTTCCCATTCTCAAAATCATATTTCACGCGTCAATTCTACGATATTTCGGTGTAAATTAATGTTGAAAAAAAAATTGCCCTCTAGGTGGTACCGTTATAAATCAATTGTTCTCCCTCAAGACTTTTCAGGCTTGTTTTTCTTTTTTTTATCTCATATTGCTAAACTGCAAAAGGCTAGATTGCAAAATTACAAGTTTAACTGGAAACCTTAAAAGTTTCGAAGAAGAGTAATTTGATTTAAAAAAAAAAAAAAAAAAGAAAATATCATCTCAAAACCTTGGACACAAATAATGAAATAAAATGGTATTCCATGTTAATTATTATTCACTCGAATATTAAATAATTGATTTGCGCGTGTATAAAATATACTATGATATCTCTAAAATGTAATTAAAAAATTATTTCGATTGTTCGTTCAAGAAAATAATAACTGATTAATAAAATTATCGATAAACTTTATCGTCACCTAACATGACTCATGGATGCAATCGATCGAGATTACGTTTTCACATTTCATTTCGTCTCAAGGCACACTTTCTTTCCTTTTGTTTGTTTTTTTTTTTTCTTTTACAATATCCTTTATTAAGAAATAACCGTTGATGTTCGAACAATATTATACTGATGATGTCAATATAACGAGTGACACATTAATGCGAAAAAGAAAGCTCGTAAAAAGATTTGAAACGTACTATACATAGCGCGTACATCGGAATTTAAAGTGGCTCTTAAAAAAGAAATAAGAAGAAAAAAAGCAAAATTTACATTTTATGAATTCGATTATCTAATAACAACTAACTCGTATATTACATAACACCCGCCGGGACTCGGAACGAAAAAGACCAGCCATTAAAAAAAAGTTCGATCACTCTCATTCATCGTTCTTTTCGCATAAATTCTCTTGCGTCTATTTTTATCCGAAGAAGGAAACGGGAAAAAAAGGAAAGAGGAGAAAAAAAAGTAAGAGAAAAAGAACCAGAAAACGGCAAAAACAAGGAAGGAGATCGGAACAATTTGCTTGATTAAATTTATTCGCTTATTAAGAAATATGGTAATTCATTTTATTGATAAGAAACCTTGACTAATACGATATATTTCACTGATTAAATATACATAACGTACGAATATTAAAGGTAGTCATTGATAAGGACAAAATTCTATAAGTATATGTGTATCTAATCTTTTATTTATTACCGCGAAAGAAAATAAGAAAGGAATTTTACGAGTGTATATCACATTCGATTGATTGTCACCTTTCCCAAGGACTCCCTCCTCGTAAAACCTTGTGAATGGATTCTACGAAAGGAAAGGATTGAATTCTTACGCGTGATTCTTCTTTTTACTGCTATTTTTTTTATTATTTTTTTATTTATCTGTTTATATATATATATATGTTTTGAAGAAAAATTTATAGTATGGATAATTAAATCGTTGTAATAATTAACTACTTTTCGCTTCGTTCTTATGTCAATATCTACAAATAAAACAACAATCGTATTAGACATTAATTACACGTACTATTTCAAGATATACGCTTTCTCTTTCGCACTATGAACGAATAGTTCGTTTCTTTCTTTTTCTTTTTATCTTTTTTTGCATTTAATTTCTTTCTTCGTTCCTCTTTCATGTCTCTTTCTCATTGTTTCTTTACCTTCCCTATTTGTTTCCTCCTTATTTTTCTCTTCTTTTTCTTTTTTTTTTCTTTTTTTTCTTTTATTATATTTTTCATACATTTTTATTTTAATATCATGATTCCATACCTTCGTTTTTCACAATAACCGGATATAATTTTATATAACGATCGCAATCTATTATTTTATTTCAAAATGGCATCAGAGATACGTTTGAACGATGTAAGATAGATATATGTATATATTTTTCCGAAGATCAATCTTATTTGAACGATTTGCGTATAATGAGGCGTCATTTTTGCGCTCGTGATCGTAATTTCGTAGTCAAAACAGAAAGAGAGAGAGAGAGAGAGGGAGAGAGAGAGAGAGAGAGAGAGACAGAGAGAGAGAGAGAGAGAGAGAAGGGATATAAAAGTGTCAATTCATTATGTAATAACGTCAACAACAGTATCGTACGTACGCGCTTGAATTATTTCCATTTCTATATAATAATTTCATATATACTTACTTTCAATATAAATCTATAAACTACATTTTTAATTGTTTATAGTTTATACTCTAATCCCTTTATATATATATATATATATATATATATATATATATATATATATATATAGTTAGGAATATAATAAGTTACATGAAAAATTACATTAATCAATAACCGTAATTATTTTCGTAATATATGTGCGAGTTAAAAAAATATTAATGAGGTTAGTGATTTTAATAAAAAGTAAGTTAATAAAAAAATGTAAAAAAAAAAGAAACGAAAGAAAAATGGATCAAACAGTAACTTTTTTTAAGAATCAATAATTATTTATAAGTATATATTACGATTAATCTATGAAAATGATCTTTGACGTCAGGCGCATAATTAAGAGACCGTCGTGTTGTATTCTCTCACTCGTTACACGCATATTATAAGGATCGTAACAAAATGTGAAAGGAAATCGAGAGGTAGTATGTCGTGGCACTGCCGATGCATAGAAAAACGTGATTTCGTATTTAATTGAAAGGAAAAAGGACAAATATTTATAAAAAAAAAAAAAAAAAAAAATAAAAATCCACAAAGGAAACGGACAAAGTGTGTGAATATTTATAGATATACATGTATATCTACATGCATATGCGTATATACGTGCAAACATAAATTGTACTTTGAATGCCGCATAGATAAAGCGACAATCGATCGAACGATCGATCGATTCATCATCCTAATCACTTGATCACGCAGTTAACGGTATTTATCAAATTACTATACAAGCATGAGCGGCCGTCTGGTGCTAATATGTCCAAGAACTTCATTTGCGTTCAAGTTCGCAACGTCTTTTTTACTTCTTTAAAGGAAAAAAAAAAGAAAAATGTAAAGATATATATTGTATAAATATGTATCTAGTTTTATCGACATGGAAAAAACAATGGCTAGTTCTTCGGACTTCTCGATAAAAATAAGAATAAAAGAGAGAGAGAGAGAGAGAGAGAGAGAGGGACGATAAAAAAAGATGTGCGTTTTCTTATTCATTTTCTTTCATATTACTATTATTTTACGTAAAATCACAGAACAATAGACAATTTGCGGGAATTAAAATCGACTGTATCGAATCTCTATTTACGATTTGTAAGTATACATCGCTAAGTAAAATCCTTTTTAAGCGTGATTATGACGACGAAGTGACGTAGACGAACAAATGAAGGAAATAAATAAAAAAATGCAATCAACGGTGGTAAATGAAAGAAAGAAGAAAAGGAGATGAAATATGTAAAAAGAAAAAAAAAAAAAAAAAGAAGAAAAAGAAAAGAAAAAAAAGAAAGAAAGAAAAGGCCTTTGATTTTAAAATAGTCGGCCGGCTCTTTATCTTCGTCTAACGGTCGATTAATAGGAGACATAAAATTAGCTTTTTTTTTTAAACGCGAAAAAATAAAAGAAAAAAAAAGAAAAGGAGAAAGATAAAGAGAAAAAATAAACCTTATCATCGAGCTATTTGAAATATTTAATGAACGTCAAGTTTTACAAGCTTGAACGTTGAAGAAAGCTAAAACGTATTCGCTCGATAATTGATAGGTTTGTTTTATGAATATTTTTCATCCCCAGTCCTCTCCCGCCATCACCACCGCCGCCACCACCACCACCGCCGTCGCTAACTTCTCAAGTACCGATGACTCGAGCGTAACGCAATTAACCACGGTCTTATGTAATTACCGACAGTTGTAATACATATGGCACAAGAATGAGTAGATAATTGCTTTATAGTAACCACTTTGCGATAGAATGTAGGTGAAGTTCACGCGTTACAATATATCGACAGCTAATGATTATCCGCTTACGTGTATCGACTTATAAACAAAAGAGTTTGAGGAACCAATGTGATACGAGTCAAAATTTATTATATATTATCTATCTAAATTATTTCTTCGATGATCTTCCCCTTCTACATCTATCCATAATTATTTAATTTTCCTTTAAGTTCATATTAAGTTGTACAACTTTGCTTCTCCCGTTTTCCTTATTATTTGAGGAAGAAAAAACGGCGGAAGCAAATTTGTACAACCTAATAATAATAATAATTAAATATTAATATTAATTTTATTTTTTATTAATTCCATGGGTACTGTAAAAATAGTAATAATCATCCATCCATGAGCGTGTGTATTGAAAAACAAAAAAAAATAATAGTGTATCGAACCATCTGTAGAAATTTACTAAAGATATAGATTGACGATGCGATAAAGCGAAGAAAATTTAACGTACGAAATGCGTGAAAAGAAAAAAAGAAAAAAAAAGAAATTCATCCATTCGTATAATTACATACAAATATGATAAACAAGGAAATGGATGAATAATTAAGATCTTTAAAATAAAAATATTCAATGAATGATATCATCATTTCAATAGATTCGTCGTCTATAAAAGTTCTATTAATAGATACGATTATACGTAATTTAACGACAACGATCTAAAATTGAGATAAAATTATTACAACGATCGTTTTTCAGTATCATTATACTTATGATCGAGTCGAAGGATGGAGTCTACCTGAGTAAGCTTCGATCGTCCGTGACCTTGGACCATAATCCTTATTCCACGAAATCAAAAAGAAGGAAGGACAAAATAACTACGGCATTATTCTGAAGAAATTCCTAACAAATCCTAACCACCCTATCCTCTTCCTCCTCCCCCTTTCTTTCCTTCCTTCCTTCCTTCCCTTCCATCCTTCCTTCCTTCCTTCCATCCTTTCTTTTCCTTCCACTGTGCTAATATCAAAAAAGGAACGAAAAGAAAAGAAAGGAACAAAAAAAATATATATATATCAAAAAGATAAAATGGCTAAATACACGGTCAAAGAGGAGTACGATCTCGAAAGTTACAAAGAAGTCAGGCTGACCGGTTTTAACAACAACGATCCTGATCTAAGTAATAACCTTGAAACTAGACTGGCCATCGTCAATCTTCCTAGCAAAGACGATAAAGAGAGCAAGGATGACGGTGAGTCTTCTTCTTTTTCTTCCTTTCCTTAAATATCACGGAATCGAATCGAACGAGTTTCATCGTTAGAAACCCAAGACACGAATACAATTAAATTTAAAGGACAGACAATGCGCGCTTAGCATCGCTTTGCATATTTAAACGTAACGATACTGGCACGTAGCCCGAAAGAAACTAGAAAATCGTCGAAGAAATGTTGCAGTATAATTGGCTGACCTTTTGTAACAGAAAACATATCGGGATTTTTCATTAAAGTCAAATACGAATGGGAGAATCGTTATCAAATTACCATAAATATTCAATTTCATCGAAATCATCTTATGTTCTTCTATTTCATTGTCTTTAAAGCAAACATGTCATCTAGGTATGCCAAAGAGTATTAATTCTTCGCGTTCTATTTGTTATATATATATATATATATATATATATATATATATATATATATATATATGTCTATACATCTTTTTCTTTAATTTTTTTTTACTTCATTGAAGAAATTGAAAAAAAGAATCGTGTGAAAATGTACCTGATAAGGGAGTCACATGACGGATCCACACACGCTCGTGATCGATGACGTCATCCGGCGAGATCATTTTTATACCCTTCCCCTCTAAACTCGTGAGAGAAATTATTTAACACGAGAAACGAAATGTATATAAATTCTAGATTAAAAAAAAAAAAAAGATAAAATAGGAAAAACCATAAAACAAACGAAACATAAAAATACGAAGAAATATTTTAAAATATAAATAAATAAATGAACGAATGAATAAATATAAATAATTATATAAAGAGAACTTTGTGTATTTATAATTTCAGGAAACCGTACCAATAATTTTTTACTATCGTCAATGAGGAATTGGCTTTGTCGGAGAATAAAAAGGACATGTAGAAAAAAGTTACTTTACAAAAGAATACCTATCCTAGCATGGTTACCAAAATATCGTAAGGAATATATAGCAAGTGACTTGGTAGCGGGAGTCACTGTTGGTTTAACAGTTATACCACAAGCCATAGCTTATGCTAATGTCGCTGGTCTACCTCTACAAGTAAGTGCTTAATTTGATGATTTGCATAAGTCATTTAGTGCTTCTATCTAAAATGTTGTTTTGTTTAAATAGTAAAACATGCAAATGCATGATATTCAGAAAGAAATAATAATGAAATAACATCTAAACGCTGAAAAATATTTTAAGAACATTAGATAACCCAGAGTATGTGTATATATTTTTACTATTATTATTATTTTTATTATTATTATTATTATTATTATTATTATTATTATTATTATTATTATTATTATTATTATTATTAGTATTATTAGTATTATTATTATTAATTAGCATACGCCCACGATAAAAATTGTTAAAAATGATATTATATTTGTGTCCGTAAGAAAAAAACTTTGATAAATTTCTATACTTGCTCGTTCAGATAACGAAATAATTATATATCGTTAAATATGTAATTTTTATTTATTTATTTATTTTTTAATAAATAAAAAGCCAAGACTGAGAAATATTTTTGTATGTTTCAGTATGGTCTCTATTCATCCTTCATGGCATGCTTCGTATACACTATCTTAGGCTCCTGCAAGGACGTTCCAGTAGGACCAACAGCAATAGCTGCAATCCTAACAAGAGAAACCCTTCAAAAAGCTCACTTAGGACCTGACTTTGCCGTTTTATTGACCTTCGTCTCCGGCTGCATTTCCTTATTAATGGGCATATTGCAATTAGGTGACTTCACAGAAACAATTAGAGCTTAAAACGATTTAAAAAAAATACTATCGTATCCGTGATAGCGATCACACCAACAATAATAAACACGTCGCGGATCATGAACACTAACTTCGTATCCTTCCTCGGTAGTTGTTACTCAAGTCTATATAGATATTTTCATTTAATCGTTTCGATCGTGTAAGATAAAAGAGGACAATTTTCCGCAACAAAATAAGATTAAAATATTTCTATATTTCCACTTAATAGGTTTCTTGCTCGATTTTATTTCGGGACCGGTCTCGGTTGGTTTCACTTCGGCCGCGGCGATCATCATCGCAACCAGTCAAATGAAAGATATTTTGGGTATCAATATATCTGGTGGAAAGTTCTTAGAGGTCTGGCAAATGATCTTCGAAAAGATCGGCGATACAAGACCATGGGACGCTACGTTAGGAATCGTGTGCATAATCGTTTTGTTACTTCTCAGGGTTAGTAGTATGATTAATTTATCCTTCGCTTACCTAGCACGTAACGTAATCATATTTTCTATCCGCAGAAAGCCAAAGATCTGCCGATAATGACACGGAACGTTAAGATGCCGACGAAAATTCAATTGACGTTGAGAAAATTGATTTGGTTGATCTCGACCGCGAGAAACATCCTGATCGTAGTCGTTTGTTCTGTCATGTGTTGGCTATTTGAACTTTATCTTGGTTCATCGCCGGTGATATTAACAGGAGAAGTAAAGGCAGGTTTACCGAATTTCCATTTGCCACCTTTCGAATCGAGCGTTGGTAATAAAACCTATCACTTCAGTGACATGGTCAGTGAATTAGGTTCCGGATGTCTAGTCGTACCTTTGCTGAGTCTTCTGGAAACCATTTCCATCGCTAAAGTATTCAGTAAGAAGTTATTATTATTAACATTATATCAAATGTTAAATGCAAATGATTGTAATTTTGTAATAGCTATAGCGTTGATATTTAAATGCTTACCTTTTTCCCTTTAGATGACGGTAATCCCATAGACGCTACTCAAGAAATGTTAGCACTTGGTGTATGCAACGTGATTTCCTCTTTCGTATCGTCGATGCCAGTCAGCGGTGGTCTCAGTCGGGGTGCTGTTAATCATTCCTCCGGCGTCAGGACGACTTTAGGTGGAATATATACCGGTCTTCTCGTCTTAGTATCATTACTATTCCTTACTCCATATCTTCAATATATCCCTAAAGCAGCACTCGCGGCAGTCATCATAGCAGCTGTAGTCTTTATGGTCGAATTCCATGTTATCAAGCCAATGTGGAGAACTAAAAGTATGCGTGCCTCTTCTGAAGTTTCATTCTTAACATTTGTTAATGTATCTTGTGACGTATGATAAACAAGTATACGTATACGTACACAAGATACATTAACAAATTTTATCATCGTTTATATATTTGATACATATTAACAAATTCTCACCAGATTTTATTGACAACTAATTTTCTATGATTTCTTCTAGAGATCGATCTGGTACCTGCGATCGTAACATTCCTATGCTGTCTCTTCGTGAGATTAGAACTGGGTATAGTGATCGGCATAGGTGTTAATCTTCTATTTTTGCTTTACGCATCGGCCAGGCCATCTTTGCGAGTCCAAAAAGCTACAGTGAGTGCTCCATCATTTTTCTTCGTATCTTGCAAATAATATTCAGTATATAATAACGTTAAATTGCATATTTTTTCATGTATTTTTATAGAGCATAAGCGGCTGTGAATATCTTGTCATAACTCCGGATAGAAGTCTCGTGTTTCCAAGTGTCGAATATGTTCGAGCTGTAATTAGTAAACAGGGATCAAAACAGGGTGTTACTGTGCCTGTTGTCATCGACTCTACTCACATTCAAGCTGTCGATTTTACTGCAGCTAAGGTAAAACCTTTGAGGATTTTTAAGACATATCGAATGAATCTTTTTTTTTCATCGTTATCTTCATCATGTTTATTATTGTTTTTTATTTTCAGGGTGTGAAGAATTTGATAGAAGATTTCTCGAAACGTGGTCAGCCTTTGATCTTTCACAATTTAAAGCCTAGCATTGTTGAAATCTTCAGAGGAGTAAAACCGTCGAGTTTGAAGTGTAGCTCCAGCGAACTCGAATTAAACGACTGCCTTAAAGGTAAATCTCTATCGATCATATTAAAACATTGTTGACCGTTCACGTCTATACTCATATTTGCATATACGTGCAAAACTTATGTAATTATTAAACTACAAGATTGTATAAGAGTCGTTATTATTATTTTTTATTGTATTTGCTTAATTTTTTGATGAATTGCTTGCAATTAAATTTGTAATATTTTAATAACGATTTTTAATTCAATCACGAACATAATCGGTTTGAAACGCATTAATTTCTACTTACGTTACAGCCTGGTCTCAACGATGTGTTAATTTATGTTTATACAATTGTATTATTATTTGTATAATTTAATCTAAATTGTTAATAATTTGTTTTCTTTAATCTTTCAGAATATTCAAATATCTCGACGACAACTATAAGCAGGTATTGAATATATTTTAATATTTTGGATGAATCATAAACACGCAGATCGCCCTGTACTCCGCTTTTGGCAAGTAACAGTATTATGTCAGCACTTTAGAATTAAAATGCCAACTGCGTCGGATATATAAGCATACAGGGTTTTTATAAATGAAATGCTACAACCTGATTTATATTCTACTGTTGCTTACGTACGCAAAAATGATCCTCCGAAGATATTATATATTTAATAATATTCTTTTTTTTTTCGTTATATAATTTTTAGTTATGGTTATTAAATAATCACGTATAGAAGGTTCGATAAGCATTACTCTGGTACAACAGTATTGTACCGTTTAATGAATTAGTAGATATACTAATTAATAATTAATGAACCTTTTTAGTACGGAGAAAAAGTTAAACGTTTTTTGATTGCTCCATAAGTGAGATTATATGTATATCGTGTAACTAAGAATTCATATTTATTGATAAAAAAATAAATGAAAAGTAATTGACAAAGAGAATCATCAAAAAACGTCTAACTGAAATAAATAAATAAATGTGTGTGTGCGCGCGCGCGCGCGTGTGTGTGTGTGTGTGTGTGTGTAAGCTTTATGACAAGCTTTGTAACCATAACTGAAAATGTTAAAACCGAACAAAATAAAAAAGAACTACGTATTCTCAAGCATAAATCGGTGAAACGTTCGTAACAATATCTTTTATTAAATGTTGCAATTCTTAACTAGTTTATACATACTAAGAATTCTTTGGTATGCCTCAAATGTGCATCTTATTTTTACAAATAAAATATGTACTTAATTCCCATACATAATAGAGATATAAAAAATTTGTACATAGTTTTTAAAAAAAGGAATCGTTTAGTTCCTATCCTTCCTTTGTTATTCTATTTACTTTAGACTGTATGTATATTGAAAATATTTCTATATAAACATATTAGCAAACAATTTCTTTTCATTAACAGATTACGTTTACATATACAAAACTATATACTTTAAAGTCCCCTAATCAGAGTTCATTACAAGACAATCTTTTGATATTAACAATACAATTATTTATGTATTTCCAATATTCTTATCATCTTTTTATTCTTAGATATCGCTACGTACCTTTTTCCTTCTAAAGGAAAATTGCATTATAAAGTTTCTTATTTCTTTGTTATGGCCTATCTTTTCTTCCCCATTTAATTTCTCTGTAAACAGACAAGAAATTTTAATGATATACTTATTGTGTACAAGAAAAATTAAAAAGCAATAAGAACAGTAATTTACATAATAAATTTATTACCCGTATTTAGCACTTTACATTCATTTCTCTTGCTCCATTAGCTGGTTTTGCAATATAAAAGGTTGGAGTTCCTGTATACCTAATAATTAAACAATATTATACTTAATAATTATATTAATTGAAAGATGTAAAGTATAAAGAGAGATATTAACTTTGCTTTTATATTTTGAATGACATTGTCTACCGCTTTCTCTTCTAATAAAGTAACAGTGCAACCACCAAAACCTGCCCCAGTTAAACGACTTCCCAAAACACCATTTACTTCTCTAGCTGCAGCTACCAATGTATCAAGTTCCTTGGAAGATACCTCATAATCATATCGTAAAGATTCATGACTTTCATTCATTAAATGACCAAACTGTACAAGATCACCCTTTTCAAGAGCAGCTGTAGCATTAATTGTTCTTTGAATTTCATTTATCACATGACGAGTTCTTTTCAACATTTCTTCAGAGACATTTTGAGATTTTAACACTAAAATAAAAGCAACAAATGTTAATCCCAATTACCTGTTATTAACATTTACGAATGATCTATATTATTATAATCACCATTGATACTATCTACTGTTGCCTCTCTTAAGCTCTTTATGTTGAGCTTTTCTGCAGCCTCATAACAACAATCTCTACGTTCGCAATAAGCACTACTGCTTAGCTTGTGAGGTGCATTTGAATTTGTGATTAGAAAAACATAATCATTTATTTGTTTCATTGGTATATGCTTGGTTGACAGATCTCTACAATCTAAGAGAAGCGCGCAACCCTCCTTTCCCATCACAGAAATGAATTGATCCATAATACCACATGGTACGCCAGCAAAATCATGTTCTACTCGTTGACATGCTAAAGCCTGTAAACTTTATATTTTTATTCAAATGTAGAAATTATTTTATTTAATATTGTAACTCCTTCCTTATTAATTATATATATATATATATATATATATATATATATATATATATATATATATATCAAAATACGAAACATACCTTGTCTTCAGCTTTTTCCAGCTTATGGCCACTCATTGCTTCGAGAAATGTGTATGTTGCCACTTCTAAAGCAGCAGAACTACTTAAACCTGCTCCTACAGGTACTGTTGAGACAATAACAGCATCAAAACCTGACAAATCATCTATAAATATATATATAAAACACATATAAAATTTGCATCACACATTACTTTATTTATTCACCAATGTTAATAAGGCTTGTAAACTTACATGGAAAATATGCAATACATCCTTTTATATAATTAGCCCACTTGGGTTCTCCTGTTTTTATATTTTCTTTAACGCTAATATCAAATTCAACTTGGCGTAATGAACCAATATTTTCATTAAGAGAAATAATCTTACATTTTTTCTTATTATTTGGTCTCCCAGCTATTATTGTGACCATAGGTAATGCCTAGAAAATATTATTAATAATATTAGAACATAGAAAAACTAAATGATCCATTATCAATGTTATATAAAATCTAAAATTACAAAATAAAAGAAAAATCATAGATTATTCATATTATGAATAATTAGTATACCAATTAATTCTGATTAATTAACATCAATAACAGAAACTTATTAATATTCCTTTAATCTATTTAAAATTTATTTTATTCCTCTTCTCTATACATTGATTTCAGAATTAAAAAAAATTCAGTTTCTTCCCTAAACAAAACAACTGCTGCCTATGTATAACAAATCTAGGCGGCAATTTTTGAATTAAAACTTTTCTCGCGCCAAAAATATTTTAACGAGATAAGACGTCGTATTCACGTAAGCAGTATATCAGTTCGTTGCTAACGAAAGAATAGATGTTAGTTAAGTCAATTACAATTACGTAACTCATTTAGTAAATAAAATTCAAAGTTTAACTCTTATCTTTGATTTCAAGATAGTGTTACGAATTAAGAATCGATGTAAATGAAAAAATCTAAAGAATCAATAATGGCAGTCAAGAGTTTTTTACGAAACAAAACAAATTATACTGGCGTATAATATTGTTTGGAAATTTTCATAAATTACCATTGGCAATACAAATCCTTCATTGTAATCCGTATGCTCGCCAATTAAATTCACGCGACCAGGTGCACAAGCACAAATGATTGCTTCGACACCAAATTCTTGGACAAAAGCTTGCAAAGCCTTTGCCTTAATGTTTTCTGCATCGGGAACAAAGGTTGCCATTTTTTTTTCTTTTACAAACCACTTGTCTTTTGTATATTACTAATTACTTCTTTACTTATTAATGAATTTCTTTCGACCGATATTCGTTGAAAACGTTCGTGTTTCGCGGTTAATTTTACTAGCCCAACACGAGTTACTTTCACAAGATCACCTTGAAATAGTACAAAGTCAAATTGCGATTCTCTAATAACCATTGCAATCGATGATGTTGATCCATCAATATAATCGATATATATTTAGGACTATTCGATTTTGAGCGGTTTATTCAAAAACTTTTTCCGATTTTTATTGAATTTCTTTAACGCTATACGTCATATATGATAAATAACGAATATACGTTTTTAATTAGACTATGTATTCATCATATATCATAATGTGATGTATAAATCCTGAAATATTTAAATAATTTGATTTTTATATTCGTTATTTCTTTTAATAAAATAACACGTATATAAATACGAAATATAATAAATTTTCTGTATTTATCCATCGTGGAATAAACCTAGAAACATAAGGATGTACTCATACAGTAAAATGATATCAACATAAATTTGAGTAGTTGCATAAACAACTTCGTCTGGATTTAATTCTATCCTTCGTCCACCCATGATTGTTTGTATGTCAAAAAATAGATACTGAAATAATAGTAAAAATTTGATTTTATATAATTATAAAGTGTATCTATATGATTAATAATGAAATATATTGTATGAAATTGATATTAACCATTGATACAAGAAGTGTTCCTATAATGGATATTATTATATGCAATGTTTTTATATACATAAATATTGATACCATCACCATTACAAAAAGAGCAATAATTCCAACTAATCCAATTATTGTCATCAATCCTGTTCGCATAGTTAGATCAAACTGTAAACGTATAATACATTATTAAAATAATTAATTTATAAAATTTACTTTAAAATATATTTTTCTTTATACTTAAAAAAAAATTGAATAAAAATAGAAATGTTATATACCTTAATATAATATTTTATATATCTAAATAAAAAATTTTATATACCTTAGTGAATGTGGCTATAAAACTAATTGTGATAGTTACAATCGATGTCATGCCTAATGCTAGAAGAACAACTTCTACAGCATAAAATACAGAGGCAAAGGCAGCCAAATATGACATAGCCATTGTCTGAAACAAATATGAAAGCATGTAAAGGAAATATGTATATTGATATATAAAATATAGATATTAATCTATAAATAATTTTACCAGCAAACAAAGACAGATGTAATTATTTGGTGCTTGACGTCTTGCACAGTCAGAAAACGCTATAGCGCAGTATGTGACCATAAAGATTATTCTAACAATATGAAAGAACTTAATTTACTTTAAAATAATTTATTTATCTAGAATGAAAAAGTCTACGTACAAAGCTATTAGCCAAAGAAACCAATTAACTAACATAAATTGTTGTGCAGCAGGCCTAAAAGTAAAGAAGGATTAATAAATATATTTGAAATATTAGAATAATGCACAACAACTTACACAAACATAAAAAATGCCACAACAGCTGTGGTAAATAGAAGTTGCATGCCCAATATGCAAAAAACTTTCCTAATAAAGTTCCTTCTCACTACCGAATCTTTAAAATCTCCTATATAATCTTCATCCTCCATTTCTCTTCTTCTTTGTTCATGTAGCCACGCTCTATATAATTCTTGATTTTGTCTTTCCCTTTGTGCAATCATATCATCTGTTACAGTAATAGTATATGGACCCTATTAAAAATGTGAAATTTGTTTATTGATTTATATTATATATGTGGATTTTAAATAATGATAATTTCTCTTTTACAATCACTAGCTTACACTTTGTATTTTTTGCCCTTTATATAAAGGCGGTAACTGTGGTGGTCCTTGTACAATATTTTCAATGTGTGGTTCATTGGGATTAGTTGATTGCATTAGTCTAGTGTATAAAATTTTAGATATTTATTACAAAAATGTTTTATATTCGTAATTATTATTCAAGTATTGTGATTTTAATGAATTTATGTTCTGCCAGTCCCAATATTATAATAATGTTTATTGATATTCTACAAAGTATTTTTGTAATATACATAAAAATTGAGTTCAAAAGTATATAAGAGATAAAATAAATAAATAAATAAATAAATAAATAGAGATATAAATAAATAAATACACAACTGACAAGCAAACAAATGACGATTTATGTTAAATGAAGTTGCACTTTTATAGATTTGTTAACTATTGTTGTATTTCCAATGTCAGAATACTTTCATATTACATATGTATACATATCTAAAAATAACATATAATTTATTCAAAGGCAATGAAAAAGAATTTATAAGATTAAGTAGAATGTTTTCTCTCTATATCTTTTTATTAGTTATATAATTCTATTATTTGTTATATTAGTTTTTTATTATTTTTAAAGAATACTTCAACAGAAATATCCTGGAACAATACTATATATCTACATTTAAATTTTTGCATAAAAGTCAAAAGGAATTAACTTTCTTATAATTTTTTAAATAAAATATTAAAATAATTCTATTGTAACAAACAATGTATGTGTATTATAATAATAGTAACTTAACATTGTTATAAATGATCTTATATAAATATACTTACGGTATCAATAAAAAAATGTGCGTTTTCTCTTTTTTGTAAATTAACAACTTGTTAGCAAGTAGTTAATACGAACTGGTATATTATATATAGTATATATTACTTTCTTAATAAATTAGTAAAACTCGATTGATAATATATTATACTATATAATATAAAATAAAATAGTACTTGACTGATATATTAAGAAGAAAAATTATATCAACGTAAAAATCTATTTAATATATTGAAATTCTATGCATCGCAAATACGAATTTTTTTTTTTTTTTATATATTTATCTCGAAACTATTTAGGTTTATACTCTTCACTATAGCTATTTAAAAGCTAATATTTGTCAGTCTTACAAATATTATTTATAAAAAACTAGTTGAATGTGCATGAAAATTATATAAATTCAGTTGCAAAGCTTAATGCAAATTGAGCATTTAGGCACTCTTAGTTTTGCTTAAGCATAAAGTTTCACAATTGATCTGTCAATATTGTATGCTCTCTCTCTTTTTGATTTTCATACTGGTAACTTATTTAAGTTCATCCGTTAATCCATATTGATTCATCTGTTCCCGTATTTTACTATAGAGTAACTGTAAAAATAACAAGATATATAAATAATTATTATTTATTATTTAAGTATAAATGCAAAAAAAAAGATTTCGTTACCAACCTGCTTTATATTGTAATCCGGTATTAAGATTATTTTCGATTGTTCTGCGCTACCAAATAAATTGCCAAGTTTCTTTCTTCTTGAGGAATCTTTAATGAAAATCTGTACACCTTTATCTACTACTTTCGGTAATTCATCAATTTCTTGCCATGTATGAGTCCAATCGACCTACAAAATACGATTTTGAATAAATAATTTTATAGCACAAAAAGAAATTCTTAAGATTTAATTGGAGAAATACCTTCCAACCACCGAATAAATCACTATGTTCTAGATACGCTATACGTTTATCAGTAAGTAATAGGACATCCTTATTTATATATATGTGATAGAAATAAATATCTGTATTTGCATATTTTCCTTTTTCAAGTTCCTGTGAAGAAGAAAAAAAATACATGTATAAATTTCAAAATAATATTAAATTTTTTATAATATTTTATATACCATATTATCATCATAAAATTATATGAGAGATACTTACAATCAGAATTTTATTACCATCTGCTTCATCTCTTATATAAGGTCGAACAAGACTGTCCGGCTGTAGAAATCTCGGTGGACGAACTCTTTTAGCTTCCTCGTTTAATTCAGCCGCACTAAAATATATTTTTATTTTTTAAACTATTTTTATAAATATTAAATATTGTAAAATATAAAAAGAAAAAACAAAAATATGTTCATACCGTCTGACAGCACCGAAAGATCCACTAGCAAAATCAACAACGCCAGCAGTCGGTCTAGTTACAAGTCCAACAACTCCCTTCCCAAAACCTTTGAAAAATCCTTCGACTCCTTCTTCTTTAGCACCGGATATAGGTTTCATTACAACACCAGTTACACCATCTACAACTCCCTATATAAATGATTAATTTTAATATATGAGTCGTAAAAAAAGTATTTCGAGTTAAATCATAACTTAATTCATAAACATACCATTATCAAACCTTTCCCACTTCTTGCAAGTCCTTCTTGCAAATTTGCTGGCTGTTTATTCAATTGTTCTTGCCTTTTCCTTTGATAATCTTTGTCGAAAGTTAAAGCAGCTATTCCTTTACCTTTACATATTAAAAAAGAAAAAAAAAATCATTACGATTATAAATGTATATATGCACAACTAGTAAATAAAAAAGAAAGTTATGTAATATCTTCTTGTACCCATAGCTCCTGTAATTTTAGATACAGCTCCTGCCATTCCGCCAACAGTATGACCTAACATACTCCTTACGCCAAGATATAATCCTTCAGCAAATTCTCCTGGACCTTGTATGGCACCTTGGAAAGGCTCATAAAATAAATCTTCGATACCTTTCATTGTACCTACTACAAGACCATATGGATTACCAATAACATCAAGACCTAACACAAGAACATAAGCTTGTTTAATAGCTTGTCCTACATAATGCGTAGTTGCTTCCGAGATTAATTGCTTATTTGTCATGAAAGTGTAATCTCTTTCGAAGTATGCTAATCTGTAAAGTGATTAATTTTCTATTAATTTTTTTCTTTTTATCGCGTTAACAAAAAATCTAAGATATATAAAAAAAAAAAACATACTTGAATACGATGTCGTTAATATCAGTTAGAGTAACTCCAATGCCTTGTAATAATACATTTAAGACTTGAGGTAGTGCAGAAGGTCCACTTCCAGTACCAGTCATCGAGAAACTAATATGTATCTAATGATGGAAGGATAATTAGATAATCATAAAAATATGTGTTTAGAATTCTTATACATAATAATATAAGTAAAAAATAATATCACTAACCTTAAGAGGTGAAAAGTGCAATAAGTCGAAGAAATTCTTTTGCTCAGCCGTTGTGATCAGACTAACATGATACATAAGTGGTTCATGTACCAATTTCATGTCCGTGCGGAATAATTCGCTCTACAGCACAAAAATTGAAAACTTTTTGGTAGGTAACTATCGTAGATATAAATAAAATAATTATTTCAATATAAAATCTTACCTCTTCCGCATCATTCGCTACATTAGCCTCAAAAAATGCCATTATGGCATTTATAAATACTATATCAACTTTAATGTGAAATTCTTGAATAAGTACTTTGAAATAACGAAATTGTTGCACGGTACTATGTTCCAAGAGACGTTTTACCATACTAAGTTCGGCAAATGGTTTTGGTACTGAAAAATTAATACAATTTTAAGAATAAACAATCCAATATTATAATAAAAAAAAATACTAAGAACACCTCTCACCTGTACTTTGCGTTATACTTTTAGGTAGAGGAACAGGTGCTAGAATAACTGGAAAAACGCAATCTAAAAGTTGATTATCTATTTGTAATCTATTAATTTTTGCGTGTAATTGTACTTGATGCGTTGATGTTTTATACTGTAGCCATAAACCAGTTTGGAATGAACGTCGCATGTAACGACGATGTGGTTTTAACATTTCCATATTGAAGTAATCAACCTAAAATTAATCGCAGCATAAATATTGGAGCCATTATGGCAAATAAATATTGTAGAATAATGCTAATTATTAAATTTTGAGATCTCCACCTCCAACTTAGGTTCTAGCAATACTCTATGAGACGGATCCTTCTCAATTTGTATTTCACGTATATATTTTTGGTATCCCTCTTCAATAATATTAATTTCTCTTGCGTTAAGACCACGCCATCTATTTCCAGTAGATTTACACGTTTCCCATATTATACCAGAGCTATAATATATCATTATTTAACAGTACATTGATATACCAATATTATTACAAAATTATAGATATACTTCAAAGAGAATTTACCTAGCTATGCACATGTATAATAGCTCTGACTTATTAACATTATTTACAAGTGAAAATCCTATTCCATGAATATTAAGAGTTATCTCTTGTTCGATAGGCTCAAAATCGCCTACTAGTTGACAATCTTCAGCTATCTTCAAATTTGTAGTGAATAGAAGTACTCTTTGTGTACCATTAAGAAATGACACATAATATATGTCCTCTTCTGTATTCGAAATAAGCATTTTAAAAGCACCCAAAGTATCCTAAAAAATTGAACCAAAAAAGAATGTTTACTTAGAAATAATTTAGAAATTCTAATGATTAGTTAAATCTGTAATAAAATAATTTAGTTTACCTTTCTTAGATCATCCTCTATTTCTTTATTGTTATCACCTTCCCACATTAATTTTCTTGGGCCAGCAGGATTTTCCCAGGTGTAAAACATTTTGTTAAATGATGCAATAGTTCTGCAAGAAATATAAATGTTCTATTTCATATAAATGTTTTATAAATGTTCTTACAATTTAATGACTTACATGTTTAATGTTTATTTATTTAATATGTCAGTTAAAAAATCTTTATACGCACTTTATATTTATAGATCCTTTCTCCCAAACATTGATTGAATGATGAGTGTGATTTATAATAAGAGCGGGAGCATTACCAGGACTATAGCCTGTCATTGAAATATATATCCCACCTTCATTGATTTGTATATCAACATTAATGCCGCCGTACTAATAAAAAAAATATAATTATTACATGATTGTTCAACGTTTTAATTACTAATAAATTATTTTAGACAATAATAAACACGAACCTTGTTATCTAGTTTCAACAACGTAGTATGACTATCAGTATAAATGAAAGCTGCTGTTTTTTCAGGATATCCTGCAGCCTTTGCTTTCAAAGTTTTTACTTCTTGTTCTGAACGAGGCCAAAAAGCAGAACATTCTCCAGGTGAAACCTGTATATTATAATATATATTTAAAAATATAGACGTTATACAAATATATTTTACTTAAGAATAATTTTTTTTTCTTTTCAACGTACTACGATAAGTGGATCAGCAGGTCTATCACCTTCTTGACATTCAATTATAAAATCACTATTATTAATAAGAACATAATAAGGTGTAAATGTAATTTGCTTTGTTAAAGAATTATATGTCAGTTGATTATGTACACCAATCTAAAATATAAACATTGATTGTAAAAATACATATACGTAATTATATAATATAGGTAGCACATACAAAACAATTTTGTAATGAATGAACAATATACCTGATATATCATTCCATTGTATTTGCATGCAACTACTCCCTCACTTCCTGCAACATCAATTGAAAACTTTTCGGACCATTCTCCATCTTCTACCTTCACCATTGCTTTCTTTTTACCAAAGAAGACTTTTGATCGGAATGAAAATAATATTGGTCCTTTAAAATGTTCTGGATGATATAAAATATTTAAATGATCTTCTCCACTCTGAAACGAAAGGAAAGACTGCTATAGTTTCCTTCATGACAATGTTTTCATTTACATAAGCGGTGAAATTAAAATTACAATAAATATATAAAAACACAAATATTTTTCCAATGATGCTCCTATTTAGTTGCTCATGCATATATAATACCAAAACATTGCTGTAGATTATACATGAGTATATTAAACATATATACCCATAATATACCAAAACATATATAACACATTATAGTTTATCTATGTATGTGTGTTCTTTTAAGTATTCAAAACAGGAACAAGGAAATAGAAAAACTAAATAGATTTATAGAAGAAATAGAATATAAATAGCTTGTGTATGTATGTATTCATGTATATATGTATGTGAATGTGTATGTGTGTATATGTATGTATATATATATATATATGTATATATATATATATATATATATATATATATCAGCTTAAAAAGCTGTGCATATGTAATGTTAGAACAATTTTTATATTGCCAAAAACATCATTAGTAAATATCATTAGTATTGCAGTTTCGTATATGTAATACTATAATTTTGAATTTATGAAAATTAGTGCAATTAAACGTTATTGAAACATATTTAAATAAATTTTGAAATGAAAATATCACCGATTTCCTCTTCCTATACTGTGCACGTGGATGATGAGGTTTCATAGCAGAAACGAGTTTCTGAAATATACCTTCATATATATATATATCGATAAAAACAAATATGTAAAGCGTGCTATTTTTGTATTATTATTTTATAAGGAATAATTATATATTTTCATTTTTAAATTCAAATAAAATTGTTATATAAATTTGAGAAACACTACCACTTTTATTAATTTAATAACATTACTATCACTTTTGTAGTGTTTGCTTTGTTTAAAAAAAAAAAATAAAAAATACTACTATTCTACTGATAAATACTTTAATCATAAATAGCACAAAGGTTTTACAAGCTTCTAAAATAATATTTTACAAGCTTTCAAGAAAATAATCCTATAAAAAGCATGAAGTTAAAGTGCAATAGTAATAAAGCTCTACCTTAACTGGACTTGAGTGTTCTTTACCACCCTTACTTGACTTCTGTAAAATAATAGTTTGTTCAATGTCGTAAAAAATTTAAAGAGACACCTAAATATTATAAACGAATACATTAAATTTAAATAAAGGTATACATATAAATTTAAATATTAATTTAAAGAATCATGCAAGACATATTTGTTCAGCAATTTCACACTCCAATATTTGAGAAATATCATTATCCTTTTTGAAACACCCTATAAATTCAATATTTATATTACATAAATTATTATATAAAAATAAAAAAGCTGTAAAATGTAAATTAAACTTATGCTAATATGTATTCTTTTACATAGAATAAAAATAAAGAACTAAAAATAAGAAAGCCAGCAAGCATAGTTAGTCATTGAATTTGCTTCAATTTAAAAATTAGTAAAAAGACTTATATAAATATATTTTTTAAGAAATGTTAGTATTACAAGATATTCAATCTCTTGATTGAATTGTTGCATGAAATTTTTAATGGTATTACATTAGGAATAAATAATTGAAGAATTCGTTACATATAAAAAAAAAATATACACATAAATGATACAATATTTATTAAAAGATATGTTTGTACACTTACCCTATAAGATAACATTAATCCAGTTTTATTTAACATCCAGAAAGGACAATAGAGAGCCATTATAATGGAACCATGTTTATATGATGTATGCATTCCTAAATCCATAACAACTTTTTGTGCACTATCAAACGATTCAAAAGACCAGACTGAAAACTCTGGTGGATTTGCTATTATTTCACCTTTGCATGACCAATTTTTTTCTAAATAATTTGGTAGCTGCAAAATTTAACAATTATGTCACATTATCTGCATATATAAATTATATAAATATATATATAATATTGATAATATCTTTACCTTAATAACAATATTTGACTTTGTATAGTCAATTGTTGGAATCTGTAAAGTAGCACTAGCTTCCAAAAGTTTTTCTTCAATAATCCCAGGAAGACAAATAATAATGTCAATTGGCAAAAAATTCTTTAGATATACGGATGGATATAAATGCACGTTATAAATAGTGCTTGCCATTGTGTGGCGACTAGTATTTTCAAAATAAACTTGCTCTATTTCTCCTACAACCTGCAAATATTAATATAGTATAATACACTTTTATAAACAACATAGTATATTTACACTTCATATAACAATACTAACTAGACATAAGAATCATGCAAAAAAATAATTGGTAAATATTTAAACCATAATTTTACAAGCAGCTGATATAAAAATAATAAAATTAAATGATAGTTTTATAATAATATAATCACTGTGTGTGTGTGTGTGTGTGTGTGTGTGTGTGTGTGTGTGTGTGTGTGTGTGTGTGTCGGATATACAATTTCACTTTCAGTGTGATTTTTGTGTGTGTGTGTGTGTGTGTGTGTGTGTGTGTGTGTGTGTGTGTGTGTGTGTGTGTGTGTGTGTGTGTGTGTGTGTGTGTGTGTGTGTGTGTGTCGGATATACAATTTCACTTTCAGTGTGATTTTTGAAAATGACACACCAAAAAAACTAATGTTTACCTTATCACTTGTACATACATAATACTCATCTCTTTACTAATCATCTTTACTAATCATATTCTCAGTAACAGAAAAAATGATACAAGTATTTCTAGTTAAAAAATATACATTTATAAAATATATTAATCTCTACATTCACAGTTAATAACAAACGATCTAACTAACAAAACAATGCAGGTACACTTCTTATTCTCCGTAAAATCATCACTATTATACAAGATTGCAACATATTAACTGAAGAATATGATAGTACCTGAATAGGCGTTTCCACGTATTTTGGGTGCTCTGAATTAAAACAATTCAAGCAGAAACGTTTCACGTTATCAATAAAATGACACAATTTGTATTGCCAGTCGATAGCATTTAAGAATAAACTGATCGTGTTGTTATTATAGAGAATACTACCAACCACAATCATCACGAAAAACATCTAAAAGTAAAAAGTCGCTTCTTGTACAAGCATACGAAGCATTCCAACAAAATTCTCTCAATAAAATTAAAAATAATTGTACAATATAATATCTAATTCATTGCGTATTTCACAATTATATTCGTAGTAATATTATTGACACAATAATATAGTATAATGTAGATATTAATTTTAGCTATCGTAAGAAATTATTTACAGAGAAAAAGGAAAGTTCCTCAAAAGTGTCATTAAAAAAAAAAAAAAAAAAACAAAAAAGTAAAGAATATATATATATATAGATTAACATAATTACCTGTATATAAAACGGTTCTATTATTTCTTGTTTTGATCTTGCTTCACACTTTAGCAGTTTTGTCATGGAAACATTCTTTTGAAGGTCTTTCCAAACAAATGGTTCTATTGAAACCATGTAACTGCAATAGTGGTTTAAATTTAAATCTAATAATTAGAGAGTGATAATGCAAGTATAGACAATGTAAAAGGGACTAACCCATTAACACTAAAGAACAACCAATAAATATTTGTTGGTGTATATACAGCATCCAATGGAAGATTCAATCGATCATCAGGAGCTACAGTGCCTACACATTCAACTTCGTTTCCTCGTTTTGTCATATAATATACAGATATAGGTTCGGTGAAATGGTTATGTACCTATAATAATTATCATATATTAAAAAGAAAAAAAAAAAAACAAAGCTGCTGCTTTTAATCATAATTTCTTAATACTAAATAATCTAATAGCAAGAAGTATTTACCTGAAGGATACTTCTAAGCGTAACAATAGTGCTTCCTTCATCAACAACAACATCAGAAACAATACCCCACTCTTCTGAGTTATCTTTACGATATTTCAACGAGAAAAATCTTTTATCTGCTCGAAGAACTGGTATTGTCAGTCTATCACAAATTTCTTTGAACTAAAAAATACATTAGTATATTTTTATAAGAACGCATTATATATACATACGCACGCACACACACACACATTAATTAATGAATATTTAAAAATTATATGCTTTACCGAAACAACAAATTTATTGTCTTCACTATCTTTAACAGAGTCAGCTTTTAATTGTTCAAGAAGCTGTGTTTCTCCTTTGGTAAATTTTGGTACAAGTTCTACTGATGCTCCAGATTCGAGAATTACTTCGGTATACAAATCGGCTTTATTACTTAACCTTGAACCACTGTCAAATATCTAAAAAGTAATGTATATCATTTATATAAATTGCTGTATTATATAAGAATATAGACGTTGCAATTTATGATATACTATTTCTACCTTAAAATGACTAAGCTCTAAGTTTAGGGTCATTGGCAAGCCAGTTTCATTTTTCAATACATATGGTGCTAATTTTTGAGTGGCCATTTTTCCACCAGCTTCAATAGCAGAGGAAAATGCATTACCTAATTGTTTTAATACATCAAGACAAGTTTTGGTCATTGTAATCTCCAGATTTTCCTATATTTAAAAATAAAATAAAATCGTTATATTGATATATTTTACTCTTTTAATAACTATTATAATCAATTATCTTACAGAAGATGTTACGTCAATGGACATTTTAGCAACTTGATGTAAATCTTCTGGTTCACTTTCTATGCTTGGACTGATTGCACTAGCTCCTTTAGAGCTCACAGCCAAATCATTAAATTGTACCTGATAATAAAACAAAAAAGGAAAAATATAATTGGAATATATTAAAAAAGAAAAAAAAATTCAAATCTAAAAATATTAAATTATTAGCGAATTTACTTTCGTTTTCAATTCCCAAGAAGTTGAAGTACGTTTTCCATTTTGTATTCCTTCCTTTGGTTCTATCAATGGTTCCCATAAAGCCAAACGACTATTATAATATGCCATTACAAGAGATATTGTACATTCCAAGGACATCTACAAAATGTAAATTTTATTATAATAAAAATATTTGCTTTTTTAAACTTATATAGATATATAATATCATACAGATTTAGTACTCCAATCATTGACATTGCTTTGAAATCCAATATGCATCAGAAGCATTGGCAATGTTTTATTACCAACACCTGCTTCCAATGTTAATAAAATTGTTGGTGCAGAAATAATAGCTAATTCAGGTTTATAAACCGCATTATCATCGCAATCGGGATAAGAAAAATATTCTGATACCTCCATCCCAATCTCTAATATAAACAAACATTATAAATGTATTAGAAAATTCGATATATAAGAAATTGTTCGTTTTAAATAAAAATTATGAAATCCATTAAACCTGGTTTCAAAAACCAATAATTTTGTTCTTTATATGGAGTAATTTGCCAAAGTCCTTTATAATTGGGTTCAGGCTTTACCACTTCATTATCTTCCACTTCTTTTTTAGTTACAGTGTGAATGACATTGTTCAAAATTTCAATTACACCTATAAAATATTTATTTAGTTAATAACAAATAATTACTAATATTAACATAAATATAATGTTAGACGTATACGTATGTGCATGCATACCTGGTGAGACAGAAATGTGAATATCTGTACAACGTACATCTATGTGAAGACCTTTTCCTTCAGGTGTAGAACCTGCTACACTAACACTACATGGTCTCAAAACCTTTTAATAAAAAATATATGTTTTATTAATAAATTTCAGATTACAAATAATAGAATGATATAATAAAAGATTATAATTATATAATTGTCTCATACCTGATATATCCAATCAGCCCTTTTAGCAGGATTATATATACCAGTTAAAAGAGAAAGATCTTTAATAGAACCTGTTATAACTTGTTTTTCACCCATCATGCGCATTTTTAAAAGTAGCTCAGTCTATGAAAATAAAATCTTAATATAATAACAATAAATAAATAAATATATATATACATATATATATACATATATATATATATATATTTTTTTAGTGTTAAATAGATAGAGGTTATATTCAAATTACAAACATTTAATAATATGCAGTTTGAATTTATATCATCCATATCCTCAAGAAGAATGATATCTGGCTTTTCTACATGTAAATTCACAGTTAACATTTGGGTAGCATTTCCTGAAGTTTGAGGTGATCGTTTCTTAGTCACTACTTCATTGTAACCCTTTTGTGAAGATTGTGATACATTTTTACTTGATGTAGAAGATTCAATATTAAAAAAATCTTTTATCTTCATTAGATAATCAAGTGACACAATAATGCTGAATGAGAACACTCTGACGTCAACTGCAAATTTATATATAAAGCATACATATTAAACATCAAAAATATAATATATATTTCAATTATATATAAGCGTATAATGCATTGTGTATGTAATATTTACCAAATATGTCATTAGGGCCTCGTCTAACTGTTACATCCAACATACTCCTTACAGTCTTTGCATCTTTTTCCGAATCTTGTGCAGATGAATAGGCTGTTGTTCTTTCCATGAGTCTTGTCAAAGTACTTTCTCTACTAGGCCGAATATCATCCAAAGTACAATTCATGAGAAGGATAGAAGTTGCTAATAAATCGCCAACGAATATTCGTCCTTTAACTGCAAAATGTGTTAAGGAAAACCTTGCCAAACCATTTTCTGGAAGATGTAGAGGTGACGTTTGAGTCTGTAACTGTAATAAAACATTATTCTATAATGTTTGAAAGAAGGTAATTTATCAAAATAATAAATTTAATATCAATATAAATTAATAAATAAAATTATTAAAAATATAATAAATATCATATTAGTTCTCTAACTAATTCTGCAAATATATAACTTTACCATTTTGGAGCCTCCTGTGAACAAATTAATGACAAGGCTATCCATAATAAATTCAAATTTAATAAACGTATGCATGTGTTTTTGCTCTTGAATAACTGTAACTTCTTCTTCTTCAGTAATAACGTCCATTTTAATTGGTTCTACTGTGAATTAAAATCAAATGAAATATAAATATATAAGAAATAACAAAATTAAGACATTTATTGCGTCCACTTACTTGTTTTTCGCTTAGTCTGATGATCTGATGAAAACCTTTTATCATTATATCCCGAAATTTGTGTAGGTTTGGCCTCTTCTATCGATTCTCCTAAATTTTCTTCTAAAACTTTCATTATGGTTGCATAGTCTTCTTGACTTAATAATAAATTAATTTTGTTCAGTCGACCAGACATATCAATATCTGGTATAGAAGTAAACCATGCAGTTGACAAATTGCGTTTCATCAATAGTGTAAAACTAACTGGTTCTAACAATAGAACTTGGTTCTCAATCGTAAATTCTATTTTGTTTAGTCTTATTCTAACAAAAAAAAAATAATATACATAAAAAGAATATAAATATTTAAAAGATATAAACTTTGCTTAATGAATTATACCTTAAGAGTTTTAAATTTTGCAATTCAATCTTCATCTCATCAACTATAGGATATTCTTCAGACTCTGTTTCGACTTCTAGTTTTTTGAAAATATTACAAATCGTAAGATTACCCATATCTAACATTAAACAATGTTCACTTTTTGAATTTCTAGGCACATATATAAGAGGAGCCTAAAATATATATATATTAAAAATATATATAAATATTATATATGTATTATGTATACATTTAAATTATATTATATTATATGATATTATATGATATTATATTATATTATATTATATTATATTATATTATATTATATTATATTATATTATATTATATTATATTATATTATATTATATTATATTATATTATATTATAATATATATATTTGAATTGCATAAGTAAGAATTCATATTATTTGTGTAATTTTTATCAATATATATATACCTTAATTTTTACATTTAATTCTACTCGCGTTGCACTTTCTTGAACATCCTTAATATTAGTTTTTGCTGCTTCTGCAGCTGCTGCAGATGCTTCCTTAATTGCTTGTTGAGCTGCTTGGAAATTATTGAGAAAATTCTAAAAATATAAATGTAAGTTTATATATACTCTTACAAACACATTATTATCATTATAAGAAATTAAAATCTCTGTCTCTTACCATTACATTTGTAACAAAGACATTTAAAAATATAATACGATGACAGCCCATAATAACTTTAATGGACATATTGTTTTTATCAAACTCATGTGGTTCAATATTGTATATTACTGCCTCAATTTTTAATGATTCTTCACCTTCTACTGATATAATCTAAAATTAATAAAGTATAAAATCAATAAAGAGAATTTATATAAAAAAAAAACAAATCAAATCAAATTTTCATTATTGAATAAAATGTTTATAATCTTACATTTTTATAAATTGATGTAGTGTTAAGATCTTTGATATTAATGGAAGTAAGATTAATATTTGCTTGTGAATAAGAAGCCTTCATTATAAAACCAGCAATAATGCCTTCAATAAAAAAAGCGCTAATGTCCCTTACATCACTGGTCATTTTCATACTTATAGTGCCAACTTTAGCTTTTACTTTTAAATCTATAAACTCAACCATTCCTCTTTTACGTCCTGCACACAAACAATACAACTTCTAGAAATAGTAACTCAGTTTGGATTGCTTTAAAATTAAATTTTGATTATGATACAGTTGTAAGGAAAAATTACTAAATAAAAGAATACATACGTAAATGTGATGGTTTAAGTTTCTGCTTCTGAATTTGATCTCTGACAAATGTAGAAGTTTCTTCTTGTATGAGAGATAAATGAGTTGGCCGAGATGGTAATAAATCTTCTTGGACTTTCTCTTTTAAAGCAGACATAGATTGTATCTTATCCTAACAATGAAAAAAATAAAAAGTAAATAAAAATAATTTAAATTACAAATTACACGCGTTACGTTTATTTTTTAGTGTTTCAGATTACCTGTATATATGTCATAAATTTTAAAAAATCGATAAGGGCTTCCTGATGAAGTACTACTTCTAATGTAGTAAATTCTAATTGTAACAATTTTACGACCGATCCATGTCGAGTAGTAAACTCTGGTGATCGTTTATTCACCTATAACAATAAAAAATTTATGTGTGAAAATGATTTAATAATCATACAATATTTACGAATTTTACTCATAAAATATAATAAACTTACATTAACATACTGGACTATAATAAGATACTCGTCTTTTCCAGTTGACATGGGAGTATTTATCATAAAAATTTCATCATCATTATGATGCTGCTTCATTTGAGTACCACCAAGTTTTAATAATATTTCTTGATCATAGGAACGTTGCAACATATCAACTTCTAATTGTAAGATCTCAAATCTTACAAATGGCATGACTGTTTCATCTTCTTGTTTGGAAATTGATAAAGTGAATTCTAACAACAAAAAATATACCAATATTATATATATTATTGAAATAGACATAATAATTATCATATCTGTATCAGCAAATGACTACCTTTCATTTCAAATTTCATTTCTAAATCAGTTGTCTGTTTAAGTGGCTTATCTTCCTGCTTCTTTTTATCATTGGCCGAAGAAATTGTAGTCAATTCCTTAAATAGAGATGATTGGGAAACAGATTTGCTCTAAAAAAAACAAAAGAGGAAGATACTTATGATAAAATATAATAGTAATATTGAAAAAAAAAAAAACAATATTAGTTTTCTCAAGTTTCTTACAAGTGATGACTTTGTAAGTTGTGTAGAAGTTTCTTCTTCAGGGAATGGAATGCTTTGAGCAATATTAAGAACTTCTAACAAACGTACATCTATAATACAAATTTTCTATTCTTAGATTTATCAAAAAAAAAAAAAAAATGGACTGATATAAGTATTAGAAGAAATATCATAATAACCTGTTATATTAATAGCAAGAGATGGTAATTGTCCTACTAATCTCATTTTTGGTAATAAAGGATCATCCGTTATTAAACATTTGTGAAATTGAATTTCTAATGTAGTTGGACACAGTAATGTCATTGAACTATGTTTCATTAAGGCTTCCCTCCAATTTTCATTTCCCAATGAAACAAGAATCTATAAATATAATTTATATATTTATATATCTATAAATATAATTTATATATTTGTATATATGTATCTTATATTACAAAGGCAAAGTAAAAGATGCATACCTGAAAATTAACTATATTCAGAGCAAATTTGTCATAACTATATTCCCTTAAGTGTAATAAAATATCTTCTTCACTTTTACCCATACTAGCAAGCTGTTTAACAGTTGCTTTAGATTTATTATTTTTGGGTTTCTCAAGAGAGTGCATCTTCAAACTACCCAAATTTATTATAAGTAACGATTTAGTACTATCATATAATCCGCCATGTGGTATAATTAATTGAGATGCTTGCATGTCTACCTGCACGTGGAAAAATATCGAATAATTTCTATTTTTGTTTATGCCTCGTATATATGAATATCTTTTCTTTTTTCTAATATATAATTAAGAATATATATGTATAAAATACTATACCTGAATATCTAATACTGAATGCTTTTCAATGGCATACTCTAAACCTAAAGCAGACATTTCTTTTAAGCCTTCTAATTGTTCTGCGGCAGCTGCTTGAATTCTATAAAAAATAAAATTCTTGTATGTAAAACACCATGTTATCGAAAAATTCATATAAAAAAGGAATAACTCACTGATTTAAAGCTGATGAATTTGGAACTTTAAACAATTTAACTAATTCTATAATTGTTTGTGCATCATAGACGATATCCACGGATTTTGACTTTACAATAATACGATCACCACATAATTTGTCAAGAGGATTCTTTTCATAAGAAATAGATAATAAAACATTATCTGAACTTCCATGTTCAGAATTAAAAAGTGAAGGAATATAATCATTTTGTCTTACTCCGAAAAGTTTCATATCACTAATTGATGTCGTTATTCTGTAAAAGAAAACAATACTATTTATTACTTTGAAAAAAAAAAAATAGTGCAATAATCTTTCTAAATCCGTGTATTATTGAAAATAAGAATATTATATATACTGAATGTATTTTCTTAAGAACTTACAAAATAGCATTGGCAGAAGGTCGTGACTTAAAGCCAGCTTTAACACTATTTAATTGTAAATCCAAGATACTTGGATATTCTTTATCTGTATCTAAAAGAAGTAACTGAAGTCCATGTAAGAAGAAATTAGTATCAATCATTTCATAAGTTTCGGGATAATGAGCTGGTGCACTGTTCTCTTGGTAATCAATTGCACGATACAATTTTTCTTTTTCTTGTGGTGTCATCTCTTCCTCGAATTTACGCACTAAAGTAATTAAAAAATTGTACGAATTTTAAATTACCTGCATCATATTATTTTATATAAAAAAAAAGCTTATAGAACGTCTTATCCATAAAATTGTAATAACAAACAAATCAATTCTTCTGAAACAAGAGTTTTCACAATGTTTCATAAAAAAAAAGAAATAAACAGTAAAAACAATTACTAATAGCTGCTGCAGAATTCAACTGTTGGGTTTCTTCTGTTTGAGGAGAACCCCACAAAAAGCCGAACCATCCTCTTTTTGCTTTAAGAGTCTTTTCCTTCTCTGCTAATCTTTCAACCTATTAAAAAATAATGACCTATTCAAAATAATTCAATACACATCCAATTAATTAATAGACATAATACTTACTTCCATTTCAATTTGTTGTCTGATAATAACTAAATTGAAAAGATCTAACTTTTTTTCATAATTTGTAAGACATTCTTCAATATCTTTTGTTACTTTCTTAGTTGTTAATTTTACTTGATACCCTTGCGCATATTCACGGCACATATCTCTATGTGCTTTCATATGATTCCAATCCCAATTTCTACGACATCTTCTTACAGTTTCTTCCAATATACAAGTGTATGCAAATTTCCACCTATTAATAATAAAATAAATAATAAAGAGTATACTATTTTATATATTAATATAAATAAATCTCCAGGTTAGTTTTTACTAATTTACCATTCTCTATAATGGCCCCTATACGATGTTACATTTGGTCTATATTTTCTATATGGAGCAGCCTTTTGAGCTTGATCCAAACCTTCTCCTAACTGTACTAAAGTTTGGTACTGATGTTTTGTCAATGCTATTCGTAATTTAAGCATTTCCAAATTAAGCCATACTTTTGGAATGGTATAATTACTACCATCTGCTTCAGGTTTTGGATTAAGCTTTAATTTTGCATTAACATTTATTGGACCCAGTACTATAATTATTAAAAAAAAAAAGGCATAATAATTATTTATCTACATATTTTTAAGTGATTAAAAAAAAAGTAAAATACTAATCCTATATAATGCAATACAATACAGCTTACAATATAAGTAATCAGTAGGAGTATAATCCATCGTTGCAATACCATCAGAGAACAGTTTTGAAAACATAGAATGTGGATTTTTACTAAATTGTTCTATACCAGTATTAAGATATACAGCCAGGCCATCTAATGTACATAGCTGTAAAAATATTAACAAATAAAAGAAATGATAATGACCTCATAAATAATTAAAAATAAATCATTTTAACTCATATAATTATCCCTTATAAATAATACCTAACTTGGGTAGTTGAAAAGTTGCCATTCTTATCCATATGTAAAAAATATCTATTAATTATATCTATCATTTACCTTATAAATTTGTGGAATTGCGTACATATCTTTCATGCTATCAGTTGTACTCCAAGTACTTGTACAACTTTCTAAGACAAATGTATTTAATGTAAATCCAAATGAAAATGGATGATCCTTAAATGTAACATGATCTTCATAACGCACATGAATTCTCTTTATTTCAACGTGTATATTTTTTATCATACGAGCAATTAATTTTTCAACCATTGAATCATCTAACTTTTCTTGTGCTATGAATAAAATAAATATGACATTTATTATATTTAACTTTATTATTCTCTTTTTCTCATATTTAAAGGAAAAAAAATATTATGAGATTATCTTAAAATTTACGTTTAGTCTCTGCTAATTGTTTGCTTTTCTCTATTCTTGCAAGCTCAGCCCTTTTGGCCTCTAATTGTTGCTTTGCTTCTTTTTCTGGATCATAAACAACCTGGCTTGAAGGTACAACAAGTACAAATAATTCCTCGACTATTGCATCAACTTGAGCATTCCATATATCTTTGTATGGAATTTTTAATATCAATTTACCTAATTATATTATAAACATCGTTTATTCAATTCTTCTTTCATATATAATGCACCTTAACATAAAATAATATCTAATACATTTACAAACCTAATCGACCATATTCTAATCTTATAGGTAAATCCAGTACATCTAATGCTGTTTCTTTTATTAATAAATCTGTTAATACTACATCGCCTGAAATAACAAACATTATATTCTGTAGTACATAAAATATTAATTAATATGTCATATAATTTCATAATATTTAAATAATAATATTTTATAAATTATAATTATAAATAAATTAAATGACAGTAGAAAAGAAGAATGCGAAAATGTCTGTTCTATTGAAAATATTATTATAATAATATAATCGGATCAATAGCTTGTTAAATTAATTCGAATTTTTATAGGCCAGTTAAAAAGTGTGCTGATATAACGTGTGATAAGACGCGCGTGGAATTACATCAAAAATAGAAGCTGATGTCACATTTGTGAATTATATTTAATATGTTTCCCACATTTAGATATTGCATAAACAAAGGCGCAATAATGAAATGTGATATCGGCTTTCAAATTTTTTGTACCTCTCACCGTAAATAAAAATTTCACAATTTAAGTAAAAATCTGATGAAAACGACAATGTAACGTTTAATAAAAAACGTATTTAATGATATAAAATCATACTTACCTCCCCATAGACTTAGTTTTAATTGCGTATAATCCAAATTTTGAATATACTCTCCCAGAACTTTATTTAAAAGCTCTGCTATGATTGATTCAAAAACCATATTTGCAGTTTATTTACAAACGACAAACAGAAAGAAAATATATACACTTTATCGAACACTTGTAAACATGTCGTTCGTTTTTCCACTTATAAATTGACACTGAATATAACTATCTTCAAAGATATGATAAAGTGAACCGAACGAACGACTATACCGCAGTCATAACCTTAAACCTAGACCTGCCTGCCTAGACCGTAGATCGATCAACATGTAGAATAGACTAAGTATTTAATAGAACCATTCCCGCCCTTCTATTTTATTCTAGGTGAATGCGCGAATGACGTTAGGTGTAATTTCCTTAGTATAGTGACATACATCCATACGTGCATAAGATGGAGATGGCGCTCAATTCTCAACGACACTACACCCATCTATCAATATGGTAGGAACCACTCTTAAAACTTTGAGCCTTAGATCACCTTAGATTACATAAGAACTTGAATCCGTAAAAGTTATATTAAAGAATCACAGCACATTGACCTTCCATACCATATTCTTCGTACGTTCCATTGAAAAATTCATAATTCTTTTAAATCTGTACCGCAATTTTTCAACTGTAGAGAACTATATAGAACATTATATACATTTGTAAAACACACATATCCTCGGTAAAATTAAATTCATATCACTAAAAAAATATGTCATCAAAATGAAACGCAATCAATTAGTCTGACATTAATTTAAATAATACAATATATGAATTAGTAAGTATCTAAATTAATACTTAGTATGTGTTTGTCTAGATACTACATAGCTTTACATATATGTATAGCTTACACTTTTTCACAACCTTATAGTCTTATTTTCTATCAATATGATATATATATCAGTTTTTATTTAATATAAGTTTATATGTACACATATTATTTAAAACATTGTATAAAAAATGAGCTGCATGTATCATTCTATATATATTGATAATATTTCATATCTTTACTACACAGTAAAAAATGATATACTTAAAAAAAAGTTATAAAAAATTTCATACAAAGTATCTTTCATTGTATGTAAATCGTCAATTATTTAATATAAGTATATAAAATATTGAAATTTATAACTCCTTTGGTTCCTACCTTTCTTGCAATGCCTTATTTCGTATGCATATGTAATTAGTTAGTTCTTGATTCATTTAGTTCACTATAATTTTCAGGCACTGGATATGGTCCTGGATTACTTAAATCACTGGCTTTTTCTTGCACTTCTTTAAAAGAGGCTTTAATGTTGTCTAATGCTGCACCTAATCCACTCTTAATTTGGTTAAATTCTTGTGTTACCAATGAAAGGCGACCCAATAGATAATTTAAGTTTCCATCTACTTCTGTCATACGCTTTGTTATTTCGCTTACCTATGCATAGAATTAATTATGTTCATATCCATTCCTTATTTTTTATCTCAATACATCAATTATAATTAAATTAGATAATTTGATATTATTAAATATAATTACTTTATTTTCCATTCCACCCATAGTAGAGGTTGTACCATTAATATAAACTTCATTTTGCTTATGTAATTTGTCTAAAGCTTTCGCGCTCTCTGTCATTTGTTGATACATTACATTTATTTGTCTCCAAACCTTAACAAAAAAAAAAAAAAAAATTAATACCTATTTAGAAGTTTACTTTATAAAATTGTTTTTATATAGTCACCTGATTCATTTCTTGTTCCATTTTAGTAGTTAAATTTGCTAAAGCACCATTTTGATTGTCCATTATATCATTAGAGATTCCATCGAATCTTGTATTAATTGTATTGTTAATATTTTTACTCTGTGCCTTCACTAAGTCCCCTACTTCCAAAAGAATTTGATGTACGCCATATTCTACTCTTTTTTTCGTATCCAATACATGATCAGCCATTGAAACCATTAGTAATTGACCTTTGCTAAGATCATGTAATTCCTTGCTTACATGATTAGAATTATCTGCCATAGCCATTCTAAAATTTCATAAATTACAATTAGCAAAGTATTTTATGTCCTATGAAGATATTTTTCAATTTCATATTTATTTACATTACCTCAATGCTTCAACTGTATCTTTTGATTCTTCTTTACTTTCTATTATTTTATTTTGTATATCGGTACTTTCTTTAATAATGATATCTTTAATTGTATGTTTAGTTTCTTGTAAAAGTAGTTCTGTTTCATTGTGCAATGACTGAGCTTCAATAACACTAAATGAAAATAGACATTATAATACTTAATAACTTATTTATTATTGTATTTATAATTAATAGAAAATAACTTACTGTGGTAATTCATGAATATCTATTATAGAATTCTTTACCAACTCTTCAATATCTTGTAATGTTTTACTTTGTTCTTTCACTAGTAAAAGGATATTTAATTGTTCATCCAAATATTTCTCTGGAGATTTGGATGATTCTTTAATAATTTCTATTGAATTTTTAACATTTTTAAAATTATCATTAATGTCTTGCAACTGTTGGAAGATACAAAATAAGTCAATGTATTATTAGAACAAACTTTTTAACAAATATATAACATAAAATGAAAGTGTCACAATAGTGGACAGTTTTTTTTCTTTTCTTTTTTTAATTTTATATGATATTTACCTTCGTATCCATTGACTGTACTTTATCTAACTGATTTGTTACAGTTTCCTTTAACTCCATTGATGTTGATTTTAAAGTATATTCAAGATCTGTAATGTGTCCTATGAGCAATAATTCTGTATTATTTAACTTGGATAAAATATCAGGATTTATTTCCTTATGATTTAATGACATATCATGAACTTTGGTTATTTTAGTTTCTATATCTGTTAACCATCCTTCTAATTTAACTTCCAAATCTTCTAAAGCATCTGTTGTTTTTTGCATTTGTATACGCTCTCGCTCATCCCTCTAAGGAAAAGTAAAAATCACATTCATATAATTATAATGTTAATTTTATTACTAATCGTTCTATTTTATGGAATTGTAAATTAAATTGTAATATAAGGTAACATTACCTGTGCAATTAACTGTTCAATTCCTGCAAATCTTTCATCTAATTTTGCAAATTGCTGTTTTAATCCATCTATGGCAGATACTCGCTTTGTTAATACAGATATAGCTTTTTTTAATTGCTCTCCTAACTGTCGCTCACGCACCTCATGTCTTTCCAGCTTTTCTGTGTTTTCTCGCATCATATGTACCAAACTTAACATAGCATCTTTTATATCCTCATGTCTATAATAATACAAATTTATTATATAAAATCTCTTCAAATATAAATCATAATTCATTTCTAATAAATCAATATACTTACGTGATTTCCCTGGTACTACATAGACTACTACAGAAACAAAGCAAAAGTAATAGTAGACTAAAAAACTTCATTATTTTTCTTAAATATCTGAAATAAATATTATTAATATAAATTTACAACTATATAATGTGTCAGAAATTGGATGGCATGTATATTATTTATTCAATGTAACTGCCTTATCATAAATACTGAATGTATTGATACAACTTCGAATAAAGAACAGAAATTCTACTCTTGAATAATTAATTCAATATTCAGAGCTAAGATAAGAGTAAGGTCATACATGATGACCTTTCACAAACAAAGAACATTATTATCAAATGTAGTTAATAGCTATAAAGATTATTCCCAATGATAGACAGCAAATATAGTTTCCTAGATAAATCTAAATTATAATAATAATATTATATATAAAATAAAAAATATATCTCAATTTACACTTTCATGTAATTTTCTACTAATTAGAATATAAAAGAATATAAATAAATTTTTGCACGACTTGTTATTATTTAAAACATATCTTTTCTTCAATAAATGATTACACAAATATTTCAATATACCTAATCATAAGAAGTATGCAAAAAAAAACAAAATTCTTTTCACTGATATAACATGTTAATTATCATTAACAATTCGTTACTTATTTTTTATTATAAAATATAATATTCCAAATATATTATACATTACAAGAAATTGTTCATTTTAATTAGAAATCCAATTGAAAAAGACAATTTAATGTTAAACATTCTGATATCCTTTCTTACCTGATACTATATTTTTAGTATCATACTTCTTTTTTTTTTAATAAAACCACCCTAAACGAATCACTTTAAGATCTATCGATGCAATAACAATACATGTATACGGATACATACCCACGATAAATACAAATTGAATATTTAGTAACAATTGAATACAATGAAATCGGTATTCGACGCGTTCGTTTTAGCTCTTTTAAGACGGTGATAAAGCGCCAGATTATCAATGATGCTCTAGCATAAGAAACTGAATATGCAGCGACATCTAGCTGAATATCAATTTTTTCAAAGTAATACAAGGCACTGACTCGTCGATATATATATATATATATATATATATATATATATATATATATTTATATATATTAGAAACCCCCCACATATCGCTCCGTAGGTCGTGTATTTAAATCTTTTTTTTCGGATAGAAATAGCCTTTAAATTACGAGCCCTTTCTTAACATAGTTGTAAATAGCTATCGGGATTAAATTAAGAAAAATCTATATTGAATGTCGATTGTGAACTTGAAACACTTCTATATGTATTGTAAATCCATAAATACCCTTTCAGATTATAATATAGGTTAGATTTAAACTTCGAAAAGAAATTATTTTATTTATCTTCCGAGTAAAGCTGTATTATTTTTCTTCTCACATAATAAAAAGAAAATTAAAACATAAAGTTATTTGATACAATGTAAGGAGATAAATATATTTGGTAGATACTTCAGATTTTTTCTACGAAAACAAAAAGATATATAAGTGCGCGGGAAACATACGTTTTATGGATATCTAAAACAAAAGAAAGAAGATTAAAAATTAACACAATTTCTTATTTTGGATTATTTTCTTATTTCTATTGTTCGGCTTGAAACGAAGTTTTAAATTAAAATTTTAATAATCAGCTTTAAGGTACAAGGTGTAAGACATGATTTAAAAAGTATGCTACAAATTTATACTTTTCTGGTGGCACAAATACTCTTGTGACTATTGTTATTGGCTGAAAAATTACCAAGTGTGTGTCGTCTGTTATATTGACTCATTACATTACAAATGATTTCAATTGATATCTAAGATGTGTTGGATGTAAAACAATAAACAATGTTGTTCTATACATTAATCGGAGGTTATGTATTAACATCGATGATACTTTTTAAATATCCAAGATTGCTCCATAAAAAGAAAAAAATAAAATTCAATTGTCATCATATTAGTCATAGAGGTGGTATGTTCTATTTACTTATTTACATTTTCTTTTAATTTAATATTACGATGAGTGTTATAATACTGCATTTTAATATCATTCTAAAACCTTTTAGGAGCAGGAGAAAATTATGAAAATACAATGTCCGCATTTCGACGGTTAGTTGTAATATATTCTTTCAAGGTTATGTTTATGTGTGAAATGAGTATTATACAAACTTGGCAGTTTACTGAACGTGTGGTGTTATATGATTGTTGCCAATTTTAATTCAATCTGAATTCAAATTGAAAAATGATTGTATCATTTCTGATTAAATACATTAATAAATTAATATATTTAATTGCAGAGCAGTGGCTATCGGTACTGAAATGCTAGAATTAGATTGTCATCTTACTAAAGATGGTAAGGTGGTTGTGTCGCATGATCAAAATCTATTGCGTAGTACTGGTACTAATAAAAACATCTCCGAATTAAATTATAAAGAGTTACCACCATTAAAACCACGTCTTCCAATTGATTTTGATCCAGGTATTTTGCTTATTCTTCTAAGAATATTAACAACCTTGAATGAAATTATTTAAAAATAGTAGTTCACAGACATGGAATTTATTGGTTCTGCAAATGAAGATGAAAGGCGTTTTCCTTTATTAAGAGAAGTATTTGAGGCATTTCCAAATATTCCTATTAATATCGACATTAAGATAAACGATGATGAGCTTATAAAGCGAGTTTCTGATTTGATTATAGAATTTAAACGAGAGGAATATACAGTTTGGGGTAATTTTAGTGATGAAATTACACGTAAATGTTACAAAATGGTAAGTAATTATATTAATATCTTTAAATTATCAGTTTAGAAATAGGTATTTTTTAACATTTATTAACATTTTATTGTAGAATCCAAATGTGAATCTATTATTTTCTATGCGACGTGTTACAATGTTATTATTTCTCATGTATACTGGATTGTTACCATTTGTACCATTAAAAGAGACACATCTAGAAATATTTTTACCTTCTATTTACTTACGGTAAGTCAATGTTATATTAAATTAATATAAAATATGTATAATACTTCTAGAAAAATACTTTTATGTTATTAAGACGGAAGAATAGATCAAATCCAACGATCTTACCATTAGAGAAACTAGTTGTACGCACTATCAGTGTACTCTTAATGAGACCATGTTTATTTACACATTTAAGAGCACGTGGAATACATGTGAGTAGAGTTGATCAAATTATATTAACTTAACATTACAATTACATACTTTGATGTAGTTACTCCATAATAAATTCCATAGTGTAATTAGTAATTTAAAAAAAATAATTAAGAAAATAAAAATATTATAACAGGTATACTTTTGGGTTTTAAACAAAGATGAAGAATTTAAGAAAGCATTTGATCTTGGAGCAACAGGAGTAATGACAGATTATCCTACAAGATTAAAATTATTTTTGGAGAATTATGCATTAGAATAATATTGCCTGATTTCTAATAGGTTTATGAAGTTGATATATTGAAAACTATTTACTGTTTTGTATTAGTGCATTAATATGTATATCTAATTTTATATAAGCAAAAGAAAAGTATTTTCAATTTTTAATTTTATGCACTAATACCAATTTAAATATTTAATTATACCTGCAGAAACAACCAGAACGCACTTTAAACCGCACAGTACATTTTCAAGCCGTGATAATTTATATAAATTTATAGAGTTATTAAAAGGCATTTAGTTTAAAGTAAATCTCTTGCTATTGTACAATATTAATATAATACATTTTTTAAAGTCTGCTGTAATATCTAAAAACAATAAGAAAATTACAAATGTACAGTTTTAGAATGTCATATTATTAAACAGTACATATAAGTTGCACTTTAAGTAATTTGTTTCAAATGCTTTGTGAAGTATCATGCAGCTAATACGTTACCTTACTTTGTATAAAATTAATAGACATGAATACAATATCATCTTGTATAAGTTATACATACATATCTTAATACTTGTCAGCAAATATATAGTCATATATTTGATTATATTGTTAATGGTATAACTTTTAAATTATTATTGCTATAAGAATTTACAAAGTTTCATAAAAGTATTATTTCCTTAGTTATCGTATTATGCTGAACACAATTATTTTTTATATTATAAATCACTATCTGAACTCTGCTGGTATGCCTTAAACAATACGATGGTGTATTGTCTATGATAATGGAATTTATGAAACCAATTTTATAAATAAGCATTGTAATGTATTTCATCACATTTACCTATTATTATTTATAATAGAAAATGTGAACTTTATAAATACTAAAGAAAAATATGTAACTTAAATTATGTACAAATTCATGTATCTTTGTAATCTACTATTTGTAAATAAAATGTATTTCTTATATCTGTATTATCATATAACAATAGATTTATCATTTGTTTTGTACTTTCATGTTTGTGAACGACACTTATGATATATATATTCTTGAGGTTCTTTGCTATCGAAATTAACACTTCTTAATTTTCTATATTTGAATACCTTGTCATTACAGTAACGGCACATTGTAGTAGAAGGATGACTATTATTAAAATGTTTCTCTATCTCTTTATGATTTCCATGAAAATCAATTTTACAAATGTCACAGTAAACACGAATCTCACGGAATCTTTCATGAACAGAATCTGTAACGACTATATCGTTTCTATTACAGTGATCTCCATTTTGTGGTATTTCAGACATTTTGTCCTTAGTAGAAGATATTTCATATCTGTAATTCAATATTATATTACTCGAAGAATTAGAAATTTCTTTTTATTCGATTAATAATTAATAAAATTTCTAACCTCCCAAAAAATCGAAATTTATCTATAAGAAATATACTTACATCCTATTTCGTTTTAGTTATTGTAGTATCCTTTTTAATTTAAATCCTATTATCTTCACTTGTATCAATTAAAGATAGATGTATTACTACATTTATAGTTTTTCATTTTCATATTAATATACTTAATAGTATGACTGAATGAAACCATGAAACTGATGCATAACACAAGATAACCTACAATACGATATCTCATCGATGATTCACAATCTTTGAAGTTATCCTACATCTAATAATTACCTAGATATACAATAACGGTGAATGCTTAGTTTTTATATATCTAAAGATTATTTAGATAAACAATAACGGAGTGAACACTTGAAGTTATCATATATTTATACTTGTTAGAAAAGTTATCAAAGTACACAATAACCATGAAAAATGATGATAAACTGATAAACTTTCATTTATTCTATTTATTAAGAAATTACATATCTCTTATCAATAGTAGAAATATTTGTAAGGTGAAGAATATATAAATTAACGTCGTTCTATATGGGTTTAATTTTAAAGTGTAGCCCTATAAGGGAAAACACCAAACACTTTAAATCTTGTACAAGATAATAGAAACAACGGAGTCCTTCTGGATCTCGTGATTGATTAACGTCCAAAAGCGATCCTGTTTTTGAGGTTGTAAATGAAATATGCTCATCTCCGATGACAATTTCCAATTCTTGACGACCCACTCGATCAGGTTGTGGCCATAGTGAATCATCCTCTTGCATGATCTCCGAATCTTGAATAATTCGTTTCAATTCTTCCATAACACATTGATGAACGTACGCTTCCTTCCGTATCATAGTATCATTTTTATAATTGGAATTATTCGCATACCGCAATTTCCCATCGGGTCTGAATTCAAACTCGAGAAATTCGTGACCAAATTTTCCCTTGTGGCCAACGTAATATCGTATATAAAAATCAGTAGACATAATACCGATAATGCGTTTTTCTTACTGATCTTAGCATAAATTCACTTGCCTTATTCTTATGTACTTTGTTTCACTGTTCGGTATAAACAAACTTTTAGTACACAAAATGTTGAATGTCTGTATCTATAGGCAATGTAGCGCTATACGACCGCCATGATAGTAAATATGGCTGATATACATTACAACATACATCAACCAATCACGATCGTTCGATATATTGTTTGTCCAATTATAATCATGCATACATTTTTTTGCTTCTCCTATTTGTTAATTAAAAAATATCAAATTTACGAAGAAGGGATTCAATCCTATGTATATGCTTTTGTGCATAATAAATGCATATACATATATTACATTATATATATTTACATCTTGTTCAAGCTGCAACAATAACGAAAATTTAATTCCCTAGAACAAGCTATTTTACTATATTAATTTTAACTCGAAAGAAAAGGATTCGGATCTTTTTTTATATTATCACGTAGATACATTAAAAATCTGCCAATAGAATAGAAAAGGACAGTTAGCTAATTTTTTTTCTTCATTAAAATTCAACAATATATGTCCGCTAAGAATGCGATAAATATCGAGCTCACTAAATCGTGCGCGCTACATTCGCTGGTGTACAGCGATATTGTCGTATTTCATTTTATACTTGCTTCGACTTGCTTCGACTTGCTTGGCCTTCTTGCCAAACCATCACAGCAGTTCTATTAATGGTGGTTTCTCAATTATCCAGCTCTTTACGATAGTTTTTCCATAGAAAAACTAAAAGTAGAAAATGGCTGTGGCTACTAGAACATTTTCAAAATTCGCAAGTAAGACAAAAAAAATTCTATTTAATATTTCTTTCTACAGATTTATAAAATAAAATGCATTTTAGGATAACCATACTTACTTTCTGACGTATTGCATTAAATTATTAAAACATGTATTTCCGTATTTTTAAAAATATTTTTCTTTATCTTATAAAAATCCTTTCTTGTGAACTAAAAATAATTCTGATCTATGTCCATGTATTAACCAATACATTACATAAGGCAATGCATAATAGAATTATCTTATTTTTCATAGAGAACATAATTTTAATTAATTTAATGTACTACATGTCAAATTTTGTATATCTTATAATTCCAATAATGTTTATTGTCATTTAAAATTAGGCCAACAGGAAAATTCTACTCAAGTTAACCCTGCATTTACTTCAGCTCTTGAAGCTGTCAATGCTTTTTATAAAGTTAAATTTTAATTATATGTTAATTTGATTTACATTTTATTGAATTTATCTTATTATTTATTAATAATTAAGGATTAATTGATATCTTGTTCTATATTGTTATAGTTTTCTTACTTTCTCATAAGTTGTCAAGTAATATTGAACCTTGACCCAGAAGTCTAAAATTTAATATTGTAACTAATAATAACATTGACTTTTAGAAATATTTTTTCAATTCATATAATTATAGAACAAAGTAAAATATAACCCCTTTGATATACTTAATTTTATTAATTTGTAATTTCCTTTGTATTTATATTTATATTATAATTTTCCTGATATTTATGTTATATTTCAGTTGGAAATTGCAAAAGAATATTACATTCTCAAATAAGATTCAATTATCAAGACACTAGGCAGAATTTAAAAATTGACTGTAATACAAAATTAATATGTCAAGGATTTACTGGTAAACAAGGTACATTTCATTGTCAACAAGCTCTGGAATATGGTACAAAAGTAGTAGGTGGTGTTAATCCAAAGAAAGCAGGTACAGAACATCTAGGAAAGCCCGTATTCAAAAATGTGAAAGAGGTTGGTTTTATCTTTTAATTTTATTTTATGCTATATGTAAGATTTAGTTGACTTCTTTTTGAAAATTTTACTTCTGAAATCTTTTTTATTTATATGTTAAAAATTTATAATTATTATATGTTTAATATGTGTGTGTATATATATTACATAATATATGTGTATATATATTATACAATATATATACGTTCATTATGTAATATATACATATATATATTAAATATATATTTTGTATATTTTGTATATACCAGGCAAAAGATGCAACAGGAGCCACAGCATCTGTAATTTATGTTCCTCCACCGGGTGCTGCTGCAGCTATTATGGAAGCAATGGATGCAGAAATGCCCCTAATTGTTTGTATTACAGAAGGTATTCCTCAACATGACATGGTCAAAGTAAAGCGACGGTTACTTGAACAAAATAAATCGAGATTAATTGGACCTAATTGTCCTGGTATCATAGCTCCTGAGCAGGTGTTAATTTTTAATTATTATTGATAAAGTAATGAATAAATATGAGTTTTTGTAAAAATTATATATAACTTTACTTGCATTTTAGTGCAAAATTGGCATTATGCCAGGACATATACATCAAAAAGGAAAAATTGGTATTGTTTCAAGATCAGGAACATTGACGTATGAAGCTGTAAATCAGACAACTATTGTAAGTTTGAAATTCTTAATTATAAAGCTTATTAATATGGAGAAACAAAAATCACAAAAAGAAACTTTATCTTTTAAGGCTGGTCTTGGGCAGACTTTGTGCATTGGAATTGGTGGAGATCCATTTAATGGGACAGACTTCATAGATTGTTTGGAAGTGTTCCTTAAAGATCCAGATTGTGAAGGAATCATCATGATTGGTGAAATTGGTGGAAGCGCAGAAGAATTAGCAGCAGAATACCTCATTGAAAATAATACTGTTGGTTGCGGTTCTCGATTATTGGTACCTGACTCCTACTCCACATCCTAATCCACATCCTTATTCAGTACAGTTGTCCTTGAAAGATATACTACATATATTAACTCCAATTTGTTTTATAATCTAATATGCCTCTCCCTAGCTCTCATCATTTAAACATCTAGATTTGCATTCATTCCTGACTTCCGCTTCCCCGCTCATACTTTGTCCTCCTCCTATTTTTCCCCTTCTTCTCTCCAACTCTCTCATCTGCCACTTCCCTACTTCTGCCAACTTTCCCCTTTCCTCTTTGTCTAACCCTAATATCTTTTACATACATATATACACACACATACATATAAATTGATTTGACTATTTAAATTTAATACAGGTTTTATTGTCAATTCTAGGGTTGTAAAGCTAAACCAGTAGTTTCATTTATTGCTGGTCTCACTGCTCCTCCGGGTAGACGAATGGGTCATGCAGGAGCTATTATTTCAGGAGGAAAAGGAGGTGCCCAAGATAAGATCAATGCCCTTGAAAAGGTGAGAATATTTTATATTCAAATTGAAATAAAAGATTTAAGCAATTATTTCTTTTTATAATGAAATAATACTTAATTTTCAGGCTGGTGTAATAGTAACAAGGAGTCCTGCACAAATGGGTAATGAACTATTAAATGAAATGACTCGTCTTGGTCTGGTCTGTAATTAAATGATATTTCATTAACTCAATGTAGTTCATTTCTGCATATTCGTGTATCTTTATGAAATAAATTGAAAATGTAATACCTGTTGTGATTGGGAAACACAACAGCTTGAAGCATCTAGATATAAAAGTTGCTTATCCTACAGCTGATTATGCAATGTTTCATGAAAATTCATCAATGATATTTGTCTAATACTATCTGTAAAAATGGTAATATAACTGATAACCTAAGTATCATTGCTAATATTTGTTAGTTAATTAAATTTATTTTAATATTATCAGAGTCATTATATATATATATGTGTATAAATTTACAAATTTAGCGTTTAAGTAATTAATCAGAGGGAATTAAACGATGCTGATTAAAAAAATTTAACAAAGTTGACTGCCATAATATCTTCTATAATTTACTTTTAGGTGAAATGAAAAAGTTGTCTTTATATTTAAATAAACATTTTAAGCCACGCTTGTTAAGTATATTATTTTTTATATTGTTATTAAATATAAAGTTTATCTATTCTATATTATCTATATGTACTTCAACATAAATATAATATATGATTCTCTTATTCTCACTATACCTTATACCATTAACCTTGCACTTGTAACTTATATGTAATCAATGTTTATTCAATTTTGATGTTTTTGTGATGATGATAACTTATTGTACTAATATAAAAGAGAATATAAAGTTAATGAATATTATTGTTCCAAGGAATTAAACAAGAAAAAATGTATCATTTCTTCTATATTTTATGAATTGAATTTATTGGGTTAACAAAACTTTTAATTGCAGATTTTAAATAAGAATCTATCGACAAAATCTGCAATCACTTAGTTGCTAACCCAATATATTTTATAAATTTCAGAACCATATATATGTTAAAAATATTTTAGTTTTTCATTATAACCATAAAAATCATATTTATTTTACTTAAAACCCATGATACGATCTAGATAATTAATGATATTTTTACTTCCATCAGATATAAATGGTTTTAATATATGTAACTCCATTGTTTGAATAGTATTCAATAAAGTATCACAAGTGCAATAATACAAATGCTTATCTTCATACAATTGCTGTGCTAATTCTAACTGATGATTGTCCATGAGTAACTGATTAGTAACTACAATTAAATGCTTATGAGCTTCCAAAGCTTCTAGTATACTTCCTGCTCCAGCATGACTTATTACTAAGTCAGCTCCCTGTATATAATCCTCAATAGATGAACTTAAATGAAAATATTCAATATGATTGATACCATATCGAGGTGTACAATCAGGCTCTAAAGAACTTTTACCAATTTGCAAAGATAAATAATTATAACCTCTCAAAGCTAAAGCCTAAAATGAAATAAACATAATCAATTATTTTGACATTTCGTTAAGAAATAATTTAAGGTATATATATAAACCATTCTGTCGATATACCTCAAGTACTTCAGGATTTAATATTGTTGATATCAAATCATCAAAACTTGTTGTACCGACTGTTACAAAAACTTTCTGTTCTGACATTACTTTCCTAGAAATTATAATAATATCAATAGTTAATAAACCGTTAATAAAACAGTTATTTCATAATTAATAATAGATCTCGTTATAAAAGAATAAATATCAATATTCAATATCTTGAAAATAAAATTCCTCCTCCCTCTCCCAGTCCTTTTTCCTGACAATTATCACACGGCCATGACTGCCATGACACTGCGTAGTCGAAGGCTACCCTCTCCACTCCTTTGCATTATTTTTTAATCGTGTTGCACTTTGAGTTTTATGTTGGTTAATAGACAAACAATAATTTAAATGATCATTAAATATAATATATAATTATTATGAGTTCTATTCTCATAAATATGGTTATTTTTATATCATGAATAAATTCACTTAAAACTTTACTTAATGATTAAAAGCAATGAAAATAGTTACTTTAGGTATGTGAATAATTTTAAATGGCGATTGCCTTCTATAAAGAATACATATGTAATGATTTCTATTTTCTTTCTCTATTGATCTATAATGTGAAAAAATAATGTGAAATAAATGAATTGATGCCTAAATCAATTAAATTTAAGTTTGATCCGTATTTTGATAATTTTTTTTATTCACTTCCACGCACTAGGATTTTGTTAAATATAAAAAAATCATTGCTTTTAAATTATCCAGGTTTAAAGCTAAATGAATTTCTCTGATTTTATAAAATAAAATTTCATAAATAACGACAGATGGATCTCTTGGAAGATCCAAGATTAGGATTAGTTTAGTATAACCTTATTACATTGCCATACAAAAATTAGTTTATTTTGTACTCGATATATGTGACATATATTTACGTAAAATTTGCCTGAATGATTACTGTAATTTACTATCTCATTGATGAGTTTATACGATAAAGTTCAGATAGAATGAAGAAAATTTTCATGAAAGTTTAAAGAAGTTTAATATAAATTAATTCAAAATATATGTATTACACGAGATATTCAATCTAAAAAATAAACAAAATAGCATTCTAGTTGATCAGGGAAATCTAATCGTCTAAATTATCGATGGAAATGAAATGAGATAATAACACCTTGTGTGACTTTATTGTTTTATCGTATCATGCAAAAGTATTCGAAAGTAATTCTCGAGTTTCATTTGGTATTCAACAATCACATCTACTATAAGAATGGTTGAGGTTGATTTATATACAATCTTTAAATCGTAATTAATATAGATGTAATAGTAAATCCCCATGTACAAATTGTAAAGATCACTTCCAAACTTCGCAACAGAGTATAAATTACTGAAACGAAAATAGATATTTTATTGTTGTTGTTGTTGTTGTTGTTAATTCGGTACCGGGAAAAATTGGTTTGTAATCGGCAGTAATTAATATCTTTTTTTTTTATATCTTTTTCTTTTCTAATGAAGCTAACACAGCAGGGGGGTGTATGTACATAAAGTACAACATAGTAAAAGTATGTATTACCATTGCTAAAAATTTTGCCCACTGTGCGATCGGATTTTTTCAGAAGCGCATTTCAATGATGATGTACAGCTAATCATTAAGAAAAAACAAGTTGAACACAGTTTCACAGTCACTCACTGAATTAATGGCTAAGGTTTTGTATTCATAGCGTACCAAAGGCCGTTAATTCGATTAGTTCACAGACTTCTTTTTTTTGTTCTTTTTTTTCTTTAATAAATTCCTTATAGATTAGGCTTCGCTAAACGTGCCTGATGCTACGATTACAATTACTTCGAATGCCCTGATATACGTAATTAAAGCATAAAGAGAAAACGCGGCAGAGTGTATTGCATTTCATAAAAAAATTTTTGTTCTCTACCTGGTATCTGTCTGTTCGTCTGTCTATCTCTCTGTCTCACTCTCTCACACACACTCTCTCTCTCTCTCTCTCTCTCTCTATTTTAATGTCAATTTCGATCGTATCATAAAGAAACTTTTAACGAAAGATCACGTATAAAATCAAAAATTTACAAGTTTAGAAATTTAAAATAATTGAAATAAGATAAATCACTTTAGTGAAATTGAGCATTACGCGTGACAGGTTAGTAGTCTCCTCGTATACGATCCTTATAAATCTGTTAGTGTATTTTGCATGAATGATTCATATTAACATATAGATACAGTGTGATCTCTGAAGCATTGTTCATGATCGTGATTAAACACAAAGGATGTTTTCGAAATACATAAATATAATATAGTCGCTGTTACAATCCGTTATGTTAGTGTCGTATTATTCTAATATAGCAATAATATTATAATAATAATACATTTAGTCTACCTGGTATCTTAAAGACGAAAGTGATCTGCTCGCCTACTTACGTATGTTTATGTTTGTTGGCTTTTTCTTTCCTTTTTTCTTTTTTTCTTTCTTTTTTTTTATTTATTTTATTTTTTTATTTTTTTTTTTTTTTTTTTTTTAAGAAATATTGATTGATGGTTCGATCAAATAGCGACGCAACATTTGGAATCTGTAACGCTTTCTCTTAGATTCTTACAGTGCTCTAAAAGTTTTACAACTTTGCATTGCATATTGTGTAGGTTCCTTCCATAATTTTTTTTTTTGGTTTTTTGTTATTTTTTTGTTTATTATTTTTAATATTTCTTATTAATTCCCCCAATTTCGTTCGTTTCGTTTCTCACCGACATGAAGAGCAAATACGTATAAAAAAAAGTAGAATGTATACATATATAGTAATATGATACTAATATTAACAGTAATGGCCACTACAATGAAACAGTTATGTTTTTTTTCTTTTGAATGTAAATAGTTGACATGACAATTTTCACTTGCTCAAACTTGAAGCATATTTCATTATAGTTAAAGAAGTCCTGTACCATGAAAGATTTGTTAATCAGTGGCTTTGTTGTGAACATGTTTGTAGATTTGATTATTATGTAAAAGAATTAAAGGTAAAAGATGTTATTATATTATGGTCTTCACTGGGGGCCTCCAGTATTACAACTAGCTCTATTGCAGCTAGTTTTGCAATTCCATAATTTCACCCACTTTTTGGGCCCATCTGACATTACATTTTAAAGAAGCCTACATCTTCCCTTCTTCTTCTTCTTAACCTGAAATATCATATCACTTATGTAATATCAAGAAGAAAAATCAATTTGAAATATTATAAAGCAGGATTATAAAAAATAAATGAGATAAAACTTGAATATCTAAAATCAAATACTTTAACAATTAGTAATAAATAAATTAAACAGATTCGTTTAATATAATATATATATATATATATATGCTTTTATAGGAAATAATACTAAAATGGGCTCACTTGAAGTGCAGCTCGGGTTGCTGTCTCAAAGACTTCCCTAACTCCTTCCTTGCTCTTGGCAGAACATTCAAGGTATGCGAAGGCATTAATTTTTTCAGCCATGGATCTTCCCTCTTCTGGTTTTACTGGTTCTTGCTTCATTTTTCCAAGCTCTTTGATAGTATTAGGATCATTGCGCAAGTCTTTTTTATTCCCCACAAGAATTATGGGTACATTTGGGCAGAAATGTTTCACCTCTGGTGTCCATTTCTCAGGAATGTTTTCCAGGGAATCAGGACTATCAATGGAGAAACACATCAGAATAACATCTGTGTCAGGGTATGATAATGGACGTAATCTATCATAATCTTCTTGCCCAGCTGTGTCCCAAAGAGCCAGTTCAACCTGTGCACATATATATATGTATGTACTTTAATTAAATATTAATCTTTCATACATCAGAAGTTTGTGACGTGATAACAAAAATAATAAATCATATTGATTATGTTAAGACAACATACCTGCTTACCATCCACTTCGATATCAGCAACATAATTCTCAAAGACAGTAGGTACATATACTTCAGGGAATTGATCTTTGCTGAACACTATGAGTAAACATGTTTTACCACAAGCACCATCCCCCACGATAACTAACTTCTTCCTAATGGCTGCCATGAATCCTACAATTAAGATATATGTTCATATGAACAATATTTATAAATAAATTAAAGCCTTTAAAGACTACTTAATTTTTGTACAAAAACAGTGTTGAATTTGTAAATTTGCGTAACAGTTTCAATTATGCAAAAAGCAAGATAGAATAAATTGTTATAAGTTAGTAACAATCTTGCAAAGTGTTTATCCATTCATATATGTGATTAAAATTATAGGCACAGACTTTTGTTAAAAATTTGAAATATTATAAATATTCAATCAAAATAATTATTTTACTTGTAAAAACAGTAATAGTTTAAAAATCATAGCTCTTATTTATATGGTTATTTTACTTGTCTTAATCTTGGTTTAAAATATCTTATACAGAGAATATCATAGAAATGATTTTAACATTATTGTAACACTTAAGAAATTTCAAAGTTTGCGCCTTTATATAAAATAAACAGCTCCAAACTAAGAAGTTATGTAATTATTTCATATTATTTTTTTTTCATTATTAATAATATATGACAACAGTGTGTGTGTGTGCGCGCGCGCGCGCGTGTGTGTGTGTGTGCACGCGCGCGTGCGCGCATGTGTGTGTAAAGCATTATGAATATTATTTTAATAATAATATATAATTTATTTTATGCAGAATAAAATATCCTTTCTAAAATTTGAGAGATATATTTTCAAATATAAAATTAGAGACATTTTGGTCTTTTAATTACAGTAACTAAAATTACTCTCTAAACTTTCTACATGTGTATTATTTGACAAAAGTGTAATAAATATAAAAAATATTCTATATATAACTATCTAGTATTAATTTTATTGTATTGACATACATATTTACAAGTATTTCTAACATAAATATATGCACATCTAAAGCAATAATGAATAAAAAACTTAAAGGGCAGTGTTCCACAATCTAGTTATGAATATCTTGTGCTTAGTTGGTAACTTACCTATATACTACTGATTTTTAATTGTTTATATCGCACATCAAGATAATGTAGTACAACAATGTACTATATGTAATAAGTTTCACTATTTATACATACGTCACAATTGTATCGAAATTGATTCATATGCATACAAAAAATAGCTTTTTATTCAATTGCTATACTTTTAGTTATAAATATATTTTCTTATAGCTATGTTTGATAACCCTTTCAGAAAATTTTTTACACTCGCAGGTTTATAATGTTAAATTACATAATTCAATATTTGTCAAAAATAATCAGAAAATATATTCGGTAGAGGAAAATGTAATCCAATGAATATATAAATCAACAAACAAATTGTTGACTATTGCAAATACATATCAATATATATAAAATCCTTAATTGGTTAAACAAATCAACTGTTGACATATGCATACATACCCATCTCAAAATGACAGATATTTTGATTGCGACACACATAATATTACTTTATTTAATTATAGATTGATAGTAAATTGTCATAATATGAATTCTATAATTGGTTGTTTGATAAAATAAATAACCGGTTTCTTTTTAAGTAAAAAAAAAAATATATATATATATATATCTAATCAGATTTGCAATCTATTATAAAATAAAGCAAAAAATATTTACCAACATGCAGCATGAATGTGTAACATATATAATATAGATTATATAAAACAATGCAAAAAATATAGAAACGTAAGAATTGCTAAAGAAATGGGAGATAATTTTGATACCAATATTTAATTTTATGTTGTTTATGATAATAAAAAAATGTAAGCAATTACTAAAAACATATATAGATCAGCATTTGCAACAATATAAAAAAAAAAAAAGAAAGAAAATGGACAAGACTAAAAAGCATTTTCGAGGATAGAGTTAGGAAAAGTCAGGGTAAACTTTTGAACTTGCGTAACTTGACATTACTGATCTCTTTTGAAACTGTCATAAACAGTGACTAGAGTTCAAACCTCGTAGTTTGAATTCACTATCTATTTATAATTTTATTGCATATATTAACTGAATTACAACACAATCCTGGTTGTCTAGTAATAATAACATTGAATCTCTTAATACTTTGTATTAAAGATAATTCACTAAAACTCATTTCTAACTTGTTTACTGCAAGCTACTTACATAATGATTGTAAAGATTCCCTAGATTCCACATTTAATTTTATATCTACATGAATGCTATTTGAGAAGCAACCTACGAGGGTTGAAGCTTTAGAGGATATTGACTGGGTCGTACCTGATCCAGGGTACCCCGTATCGTCTGGACCGAGGCATCGGCCCGCATTGCATCCCATGTTTTTAGTCTTTCTTTCAGCGTCTCTGTTTTAAGTGGACATTTTATATGTTAGAATGAGTAGGAAGCTGTGAGACTAACTCAAATTCCACACAACAAAAATTGTCTGTGTATACTTCTGTGTAAATATGTGTTCTACTTTTTTAAATAGTATATTATATTTTCTTTAAAATAATAAAAATTCTGTGTAAATATTTAAGAGGAAATACTGCCCAATATTTTAATCGTGCAATCAACATTCTTAACTCTTTCCTTTTAATGTCTTACAGATATATAAATTAATTTCATAGGATTATCAAAAGAAACCAATTAAAAATAGTTGATAACTGTATAGTAAATTTTGTCACATATAACAGATTATATAATCACATAAGGTATAGTCTTCATTAAATCAATACATGATTTTACAATATGATTGTAAAACAATTGAATTTATAAATTTTCTACTTTAACTATCACTTACTTCCTAGGATATAATGTATATGTAAAATGTGTATAAAAAGACAATACCTTATGATTTAAATAATATGACATTCTTATAGATTACATGCATATAAATAAAAGATATTGTTCGTTAAACATGCATTAGGACAGAACATACTTATATGAAAAACATTTTGAAAAGCATACCTAAGTTAAAGTAGACTTTCATACTGCATATATTACATGGTACAAATTTGTTAAACGTTATAATATCAATCATATAGATTAGGAATGATCCTAGTAACAAATATTTATAAATATAAATATGTATTCAGATTTAAAAATAATAGTTTTTGTAATATATAAATAAACTTCCTTTAACAGATATTTGCAAAGACACATTTGCTTTATATACATATGCATTACACAAAATGAATATGGTACTTAAAATAATTCTACAGAAATCATTCATTACTTCTTACTGAACATTAATATATCTGCAAGTATGCATGATGCCTTATCATTGTATGCCCTTTCTATGAGTTGACATGTAAAAAAAAAAAATTTTTTTAATATAATATAAAAGAAAAAAAAAAACTAAAAAATATTAAATGTTTAAAGTTTCATAGCATCTTTTTCAAAGACATGATGAAATATGTTTATATATTTTAACAAAGCTAAATAAATAAAAGACGTATTTCGAATGTGATTGTATAAGAAGAATTTTAATCAACCTTATCTTTTGAGTACATAAGATAAGTATGTGCTTAACGTGTTTGAATTTTTTAAATCTATTTCTATCTTCTTTCATCCTTTATATGAATAATTAAATTTTATGTTAAAATGTACACCAATACGAAACAGTAACTTCTATCATTTTATACGTTTGTATCGCAAATTATGATTTTATAATTAATTCTTTTAAGCTTATAGTGCAATGCAATAGCCATACCATTCAAGAGAAATAAAAGACTATCTGGTCACTTTCTTGAAGCAAAAGATCAAACTACCAATAAGTACTCGTATTACATAGATGATAAAGAGATATATTACTTGACACAAGGAAACCCAACTTCATTTATGCAATATATATATATATATATATATATATATATATATAATGTGTGTATATATCTCACATATATATATATATATATATACATATCACATATTGTATTTAAAACATTGAAATTATGCAAAACTGCACAATACAGATACCTTGGAAAAAGAATTCAAATGAATAGATTGGAAAATATCTTGTGTTCATATCGTATAGGAAAAGAATATGAGTCAACAACGAGTCGCAATGCCGAGCAGGGTAGGCAGTATATACTACTTATAGAGAACAAAAATTAAAGAAGAATATAAAGGAGATCAGTGCACGATCGAAATTGAATACGCAATTGCATGATTTCGTGGAAAAACATCTCTGAATATGATTAGTCAGGACGATTGAATAAAGAGAAGCGTACGGTTCTTCCGTACGCGAGAGCACGACGTAATATTTCAAGACGTCAAAGTATATACCGACCTTTTATATCTGCGAAAGGCTGCCTTTTGCCGACGAACAAGACGAATAGGTAAAAATTACTAAACTAGAAACTAAAAACGTAATCTCTACGAGCAAATCGAAGATATGATTATAGGGAAAAAAATCTTAGTCCACTCATCGAATGGAAGATGCATCGCTGCTCGGTGAGCTAGCTAGGACGAAACATAGAGGAGAAGAGTAAAGGGGAAGCCGGACGTGAGGGCGCTGAGAGTGCGAGGAAAGGCGAGGTGGGTTGGAATGGAATGGAATAGAGTAGAGTAGAGTGATGGAGTGGGGTAGGGTGGGGCATAGTACGACAGGGCAGGCAGGATAAGATAGCGATGCAGGGGTCCGAAGCCCCGGAGGTAGGAAGAGTCCACAGAACAAAAAATTCACAAATGCGCATCAATGGGGGGAAAGAGAACGTCTCTCGGCATATGCAAAGAATGTCGATTTGATACGTAACGTGACGCTTTTAAGCTGGCTGTATTTATGATAATGTAAAAAAGAATTTGCTTTTATCGAGATGATTCGCCGTCATGAAGTAAATTCGTAACGCATGGCACTCCCTTAGCCCTCTCCCTAGGCATCCGTAGGTGAAGATTTTTCTCTTTCTTTCTCTCTCTCTCTCTCTCTCTCTCTCTCATTAAAGCACAAACTTCAACCCCGAACTCATATTAATTTATGGACAACACGCTGCGAGCACGCGAGCACAAAACACAACACACTCTCGCATTACTACGATCGACATTATTTAAGAAATAATTACGCATTTACCTGAAATCTTAAGCGACAGAAAGTCAAGAAAATGGCTGCCCTCACTGGCCACACCTCAATCTGTGAGTAGCGCAGCGATCGACACTATGGTGGGGAGGAAGAAACCAGGAATGAATTTCTATCGTTGGGTGCCCGGTACTTCCTGTATAGGACGTTTGTTGATTTTCTTTCTCTCTCTTTTTCTCTTTTGCTACGTTACGTGACGAGCTTCTAGTATTTGTGCATCCGTTTCTTAGTGTCATAAGATTATTTTACAATTTCTCCTAATTGGCAAAAAGTGAAGTAGAGTGTTTAATTTTTTTATATGCCGAATTTGTATGTTATAACATATAATGTATAGTTTCTTAAATTTTTTCATAGATTCAAAAGTTATTTCTTAAGCAATATTTAAGCTTTACTTTACCAATATGTATGCTTTTGTTGTATATATGTATCTGTCATACAACTTTTTAGGTTATACATATAGTTCTAAGTACTGACAAATTAGGTTATACATATAGTTCTAGACATTAAAAAAAGCACTATCTTTATTTTCAAATATTTTATTTGACTTTTATATTGCTTTCTTTTTATATATTAATTATATATTAATGTGAAATGCCTATGTTGTGCCATTCAGTCAAAAACAATGTCTGTAGCTAGGACATGTGAAAATATAAACAAGCTTTGTGATCTCTTATATGTGCATCAATTGACCGGGTTTCATTATATGGTGGTTGCTGTTTCTAGAGACCTATAAACTAACAATGATTCTAATTTTATCTAGTAAATATAGAAAAGAAAATCAATTGTATTTAACACATTTTAATCAATTTTAATATAAATGAAAAACAGCGTAACAAAAGCAATTATACTGTGAGACTTGATTATTTGAAAAGAGGAAAAGAATCTTTTTACATTTTATATTTATACATTTATACAATTTTTTACATTTATACAATCAAAAGACTTTTTGTTCTTCTATATAAAAATCTTAAGGAAACTATTTATAACTATTTATAATTAAATATTTCTTATCTTTCAAAGAGTAAACATTTCCAGAGTAAATATAACCAAAATATCTAAACATTTCCCTTAGAATTAATGATAATAGTGCATTTAAATAAGAAAGTATAAGGAACTTACTTTTATTTTATAGTAAGAATAAAAGCAAATTCTTCTTGAGAAAATTTACTCATAGTCAGTGTTTGCTCTTTTATAAAAAAATTATAACTGATCATATTGATTCTGACATGTTGTTTTCAACATAATTGAATGATCACGGGAATTGAAAAATTTAATTTACTACTTATGAAATTCTGCTGTGACTTCAAAGCACTTGTAATAAGTCTAAGTCATCATGATAGGTTGACTGTAATAGAAAATAGAATAATATGGTAAGTTATCTTCTATAGTAATATAACTATTTTTAACAAGAAACTTTATATGAATTTCTTCTATAGCAATGTTAATACGACAGCTTGAGAAACATTGATTCTATTTCACAATTGATTCAACTTTATTTATTAATACATTTCATTTTAAATAAGGACTTACTTCACAACTACATTGCACGTGCCTACAAAAAAGAAAAAAGAAATAATATTACAATATAACACAACCATAATTTTTATTTAGTATCACTCTATTCGATAATCATCATAATTATCCATGTTTATATCATCAGTGTTGATTCTAATTTATAAATATCCATCTAAAGAAAATATCAAATTAAAATTATTTTAAATTCAAGGCGTATTAATAACTATGTAATGTTTATACAAATGCAATATTTTTTAAATTTTAGTAAATCATATTGCAGTAATATATATAAATTAAACATTATTTAAATAAATGTAAAATAGTCAAAATTATAAATTATTTGATCATAGTTGCATAGAAGGAGCGCTAGTAATATTTATTCATCCGTATACAAAAGAAGACTGACTTAATAAATTAAATACACATTGTTCGCGTATTCATTTGTTTCCATGCTAGTTAACATTGACTGGAGATCTTAAAATTTACACTTTACAAAATAAAACGTTATTTTATATTCAATATGCGTCGATAGCTATGTAATGTTTAAACAAATATAGTATTGTTTAAACATTAGTTAATCATAAATAATTGAAAGTATTAATTATTAAGATTTCATCATCTACATGGACGAAGAAAGCTACAATGTTTATTTGTCGAAATACAGAAAAAGTCTGATTCCATAATAATCAAAGTCGTTTGCACGTTCGTTTATGTTTATATCACTGATCATAGTAATCTAACTTCGAGTTTATAATTTATATAAACTAGAAAACCTAACGAGATTCCGGATTAAAGTATTTTTAATCGTAGGTTTGTACCTCTCTTTGGATTTAACCTCGTTTTGAATTATATGTATGATCTAAAATAGATAGGCGTAAAAAATTATTTGGCATCTTATTCTATACTAAGATTCTTCGATTGATAGAATTCTTGGAAATCTGAAAAATGTAGATATAATATTAAAAAAGGAGAGGAACATTGATATCACGAAAATAAAGCTGGAAAATCTGAAAAAAGTATTATGTAGTAGATCTCCGAGGAGGCCGAGGCCAAGATATCGATTTTATTTTTATGAGTATCTTTTATACACTACGAAGTCACGATTTGCAAACAATTTATATTAAAAACATGTACTTTAAGGAATCGATTGGTATATTGAAAGAGGGTTAAAAAAATATACTAATTACTTATAAATAATGAGAAAATTACAGATTTCGTGTCAGCCTGGTAAACAATAAACAATATGATGCCTTGTTTGCCGCCAAGACAGTTGAACGTTTCCTCTACGCATGCACAGTGTGTCATTTTTGGTATACCACCAATAAATACATTAATTTCTTCACTTATTATCAAAAAATAGTATATAATATAAAATATAATAAGAGCAAAAAATCATTAAGAATTATATTAATTGGAATAATCCAGATACTAATTCTGACAAACTATCTATTGTATCATATGACTCGATGTGTTCTATTGTAACTTTATCATAGGTTTATAGGCTTTATTACATCTAGAGTTTTTATTATATAATATTTTCTATTTCTTTTAATAAATTTAGAAAAGGGTCTCTATACGTAGCAACTGCCAAGTGATGAGAAACGGAAATTGCTTTACGTATGTTTATGTATTTTACATTATACAACACACGCACTGTTGGGCCGATGGCTGTCGTTCGGTGGATTAGAAAACATTTTTAAATGTTTTATTGAATTTAAAAAATAAGAAGTTTAAAGAGCAATACAAAAATACGCGTTAAATTAAAGTAGAATAAATATAAAATAAAATAGAACAAAAATAAAAAATCATTCAATTAATATCATAAATATTATTATTTCAATGTTACAGTTCCTTGTCTAGTTTTATTTTAATGCTATATTTATTTTGATTTAAAGTTATCCACGTAATTAATATATTTCTGTTAACATATCCCTATCGTGATCATGTCTATTTTTAAGGCTATTCGTTACCTTTGGCACGTAGTGTATGCGACTTCAGCGACAGGTATGGAGAATATATGAACTACAAGCATAATAGAGAACACTGTCCTCACTATACGCCTTTTGTATCGATGTATAAACTTGTATAGGTTATAACCCTTTCTCGTATAACCAAATAATCGAGTTAGTTTGTGACAGAAATTTCTTGTATCTAGTAAAAATAGTAATACATCTGACAAAAGTAATAAAAAAACTATATGCTAGATTATACTTCTTTGAAGATAAATTAATTGAAAAGTATTTGTTAATTGTACAAATTTTATGCTTTTTCTTTTTAGATAAATTTATGCAAATGAAAAAGCATACTTGATCATTCATTAGTTAATATTACTTGTGATGGAATACATGAGTTAATAATTTTAAGAAATAATTTTAGAATTCAATGTAATCTACAATATTCATCTACCAATGTATAATACGCAATACAAAATATAAGTGCTTCAATGTTTGATTAGAATTAGAAAGAAAAGATTTTGGAAATGCAATAAAATATGTAGCTATTCGCCCGGTAGTAATTGCGTTATATAATTAAGATTTAGAATTTGATATATCGTAATTAATATCGACCCAGGTCTCACATTGACGGCATACACGAGACGTACCCTGGGACCGACTGCCGCCCATTGGCGGCATTCAGGGACCGTTCCCTGGGTCCGATCGCCGCCCATAGGCGGCATTCAGGGATTAGTAGTACTGCCGTTCAACCTAAAAACGGCATTTACAGAAAGTTATACAGATATGATTACTCTCTATAGTACGCATTACTTTACTATTTTGTATTTAAAATTTTTGTTGCTCTAATTGTCTCATTATATAATTAGTAACAGTCAACAACGTGCTTTAATTATATATGTTCTATAATATATCGATAAGTTACGGAAAACAAATTGGTATGTCTACTTATATCGTAAATTTTTGGAATATTTTACTTATAATTTGATTTAGTACTCTTCAGAATGAGTGCAAAACATTTGAGAGGAAAATAATGGATAAAAGAAATAATTTATTCAGGAAGTGACTGATTAAGAAAATAAGTATAATTTAGCATTTTGCAAAATGAAGAAAAACAATCAAACACATATACTCACACCTCGGAATCTGAAGAAACAGAAGATCCTGAAATACGAATTGATACTCCTTCTGGCATCAAATGGATTTCTACGAAGCTTAGTTCAAAAATTCATGATTTTACGTCACAACATTTAGGAGTAGTAGGAAACACTTCGAATAGTTCGTCGAGAATTTTAGATTACTTACGATTGCTTTTTTCTGAAGATTTAATTAAGTTCATTGTGGAAAAAACAAAAAACCACTGATGTCGACAACTTAAAAAGGGTCATTTGGAGGTTTCAGAAGGTACGAAATTGAACGAATTATATTGTTTTATTGCTGCGTCGTTATTAATGACGCGAAACGAAAAGCTATCCTTTAAGGAATATTGGTCTAAAGATAAGCTTTCTACGTGTTATTATAATTATAGACTAAGGGTATTTATTTAAAATATTACAATACTCAAATTATGAATACCGAAAAACACGTTTTCGCGGCATATGCTGCCATAAAGTGCAACCGCTCTTGTGGAAAACTTCCTCGTACCACGAATGTATTACCGCGGCCAGCTTCTCCGTACCGAAAAAGTTAAAAAGACAGAGACTTGCAGGAAACTTAAAGTAATTTCAGTTAAATATCCGAATACTTAAAAATTTTATCTTCAGGTTAGTCGGCCTTGTATAATATAAACATGAACGATCTTCTTATTAACTTTGACAATCACCGAATTAATTTGTTTTTGGATTCAGACGCGTTAACATCTAAACACACACTGTTTAAATGCGGAAACTTAAAATTTAATAGTTCCGGTAATTTTTTGCTTAAATTAAATTTTGCTTAATTTCGGTAATTATTTGTTTAAATAATTTTTTAATTATTTAAACAATCACTAAAATTCGCGGAATACGATAAACTAATATTTAAACCATAGTATATTCGTTTAAACATTAAAAAGATTTAAACTCGCAAGAAACTGAAAATAAATTCGGTTAATTAATTCGATACTTAAAAATGTTATCTCGGAGTAGTTGGCCTTGCATAGTATAAACATAAACGGTCTTCTTATTAACTTTGACAACTACCGAGTCAGTTTAGTTTTTGATACCGACGCGTGAACATCTAAACTCTCTCTTTTTAAAAGTGAAAACTTAAAATTTAATAGTTTCGGTAATTTTTCAATTATTTAAACAATCACTAAAGTTCGCGGAATACGATAAACTAATATTTAAACCATAATATATTCGTTTAAACATTAAAAAGACTTAAACTCACGAGAAACTTAAAATAAATAAATTTTTAATTATTAAAATCGAGTTTCATACATTTTTCATTTATCGTTTTCATAATGTTAAGCTAAATTCATAGTTTTGTCTTTCATAATTAGTATATTTCTTATTTCTGTTAATTTATAGTCATAGTCACGATACGTATAAGATATGGCAATTATGAGGACCACTAATACTTCTTTTTTCTTAATTTAAATTAAATTAATTTCAATAAGAATGTTATCCAATTATTTTCTTACTTTTTTAAAACAGATACTTTTGGTAATGAAAAAATAATACAGATTCATCATTAACCGGTAACGAAGATTAGTCGGTATTTAAGTAAACTGTTTTAGCATCAGTCGGTAACGAAGGAATCTATTTTACCATTGGTTAATTAATTCTCATATTGAAATTAATAATTCATTTATATTTTTATTTAAAAAAAGAGCATAATTAGATTATAACTGAATTTAAAATATATCAGATATTTCCCGCTTTTTTCAATGTGTTTCCGTCATATATCATTAGTCCGGTAATATGTCAATAGCGACGTCTAGTGACAAATTTTAGATTTAGTGCTATGTACTTTAACGTAATTGCTGGTACTTGCGAAAATGTTAGACGTAAATAAAAAAAAGAAAAAGAATAATAAACGAAAAAGTATTACTTTAGTATTTGACGAGAATAAAAGACGGTAAATATACGTTCAGTGAAGTACAAATATATAAAAGATCTGTAAAGTTGTTATTTTATGTCAAGGTTAATTGTATTTTAAAATATTTTTAGACAATTTTTAGGAGGTTTTCATAAGCGTAAAGTTCAACGACAAAAAAAAGCTCAAGAGGAGTTACAAAAGCAACTGAAAGAAGAAAAAAAAAGAATAAAACAAGATGTATGTTTTTTCTATTATATTATGTATTGAGAGTGCATTATTTATGACTTTGAAAATTGATAAACAATATATATACCCTTTAGGCACGTGAACGTTACAAAAAATTATTATCGAATCGTGATGTACCAGAACTTGAGAAGTTATTGTCAGAACAAGAATTCGAAACAGAAAATCATAGGGTTAGTATTCTAGAAATGGATATTGATTCATTATATGAAAAGAATAAGTGTATTGGAATAAACAAAATAATTGACAATAAGAAAGAATCAGGAAATGAAAAAAATGTAGAAACTGATGAGAATTCTACGTCAGAAATTTCTATAGAAGGAATGGAAGGGAAAAATATTGGATCAGCAAAGGATTTAAAACGAGCTATTAAACATGCTGCATTAAAAGAAGTAAAAAAAAGTAAAGCATTCCAACAAAAAAATAGATTAGAACATAACAAAAATAAAAGGGAAAGCATTAAAAAGAAGAAAAAACAACAGAAAATGTTAAAAAAGCAAAAAGGAAAATTTAAAAAAAAAGTGAAACACTAATATTTTTACTGTTGTATACTTTATTTTTTTGTATAAATATTGTTTTTAATTATAGAAATAATATTTTTAATGCAACTTTAATAAAAATATATAATAATACTTTTCATTTTCTTCTACTTCATTTTTTTCCCAGCAGAAGGACAGATATCTTTATTAAGACATTCTTTGCACTTAGGAAAACGAGGTAAACAAATTTCTTGTCCAAATCCAACAAGGAGATAATTTATTTCGTTCCAAAGATTTTTAGGCAACCATTCTTCCAATTCTTTCCTAGTATCTTCCGGTGTTTTTGTTGGTTTTTTTACCCAATTAAGTCTATTACAGATACGATGTACATGTGTATCTACCCCAATACCACTTACTTCTCCCCATGCTATTTGCATACAAATGTGTGCCATCTTTGGTCCTACCCCAGGTAAATCGCACAATTCTTTTATAGTCTTTGGAATATCGCCGTTATATTTATCCATTAAAATAACAGAAGTTCTTTTGATATATTCAGCTTTCCTCTAAAAATAATTATATATCTTATAGAAACAAAGTGGCATCATTGAAATATTTCTGACAAATATCATTATCAAAAATCTTACGTTTGCAAATCCAACTGGTTGTATAAGTTTTACAAGAACATCATTAGGTGTATCAATTATAGTACTCGGTATACAACCATAAGAAATTAAACGTTTCATAGCTGCATGTGTTATTTGATCCTTAGTTTGACTGCTTAACATCAATGCTAACAAACATTGATATCTAAAGATTGAATCATTGGCATTTGGATCCGGACATTTATGACAACCCATCTCATCTACTGGTGCAGTTTTATACTTTCGCATTTCTTGTATATTTTCTAAGATACGTTTCCAATTGGTTGGTATCCAACCAGATGTATTTCCTACTTCTTCAAGTTTTTCATCCTTTTCTTCATTTACTTTTGTCATAAGATATTCTTTATCGCGTTCACCCTTTTGTTCAATTTCATTTAATTCTTCATATTCTATTTTTAATGGTATACTTCGTTTCTTAATAACTCTTTTGCTCTTTGATTTTCTTGATTCATTAATCTCTTCTGACACAATTTTGTCATCAATTTTATTTTCAATTTCCATTGAGTTATCATTTTTGACATGATCTTCCATAGACGAATTATCAGTTTTCTGATTAAAATAAGGTGATTCTTTTGAAAGTGTTACGCCATTAATTCGTTGACTAGATCTCAAAGATCTCGACGTCGACAAAGCTGTCAATTTCAATTTTTTACTCATTTTACACAGTATTTCGCGCCATAAATGCATCTATCAAATGAATACAAATATCGTCCTGCAGCAAAAGTAATTCTTTGGTGGAGATACCCCCTCCCTCTTGTTACGAAGTGTAGATGGCGCAAAAGTAAACTTTTAATAATGTTTACATATTTCTGTCTTTGTATCTGAATTTAAAAGAATAGGCAATAAAATTGTAATAAAGAAAATGACTCAATCTAAAGAAGTAGCAGAGGAGTTGTACGAGTCTTATACAAAAACTGCTACAAATATAGTTTTATACTTTCGTAAGTTATTACATCTTTTTAAGCTTTGTCTTAATTAATATAGTTCATTAGTATATATATATAGGTTAGAAATTTGCAGAAGATAGAGAGAAGATAATTGATGATTTAAAAGATGTAGTACAAAAAAACTGTGAAATAGATATTAAATTAAGTATGATTCAAGAAATAAAGGAAGATATCTTAAATCAGTATAATGATATTAAAATTACAGAGAAAAGTATACAAAAAATTATCAAGGTAAACTATTATATTATATATTAAAGTATATAGTACAATTAAAAAATGTTGTATGATACTAGGATTATGAGAAAGCTGTGTCTAAAATGAATATTAATCTATCCACGAATGAAAGACTATTGGAATTTAATAGACAATTGGAAGCATTATTGAGCGGTAAGCAGATAATGTAAAACAAAGAAATGACATTATAAATATTATTTTTAATATTTTATGGTTTTACCATGAGCAGATGCGAACAAAAATCAGGATTCTGAAAGTAACAATGACGAAGAATTACAATTGACAGGTTCCATAAATATAATAGATCCTATCTCAAAAATGAGGATAAAAGATCCAATGAAAAATATTATATGTGGACATACTTATGATCGTGAAACTATCATGGCTTTGTTAAAAGTAAATAGGAAAACAAGGCAAGTACTGCATACAAAATATAACAATGAAGGATTTAGTGGTCTAAAAGTGGTAGAAAAAGTGAATCTTGTCTTGCTTTGTTTATGTACACACACACATACACACTTATGTCTGTTTGAGGTTTGTACAAATTAAAAAATTTTGTGTAGATGTCCTATGGTTGGATGCAAGAATAAGGAGTATATAGATATAGCCAATCTTCAAACAGATGTTGTAATGAAAGCATATCTTCAAAGGAATCCTGTTTAATATTGACATTAAATTATTTAATCCAGATTTACTGGAAATAAATATAAAGAAATCGTAAATACTTTGGTATATACATTTTTATACTCGTATATTATATAAATACAGTTGGTACGCCTACAAAGTTAAAGAAAAATGTATATCTTTCATTATATTTGAGTTTTTTTTTTGTAACGAATATAAAATTCTTGTTGAATTTAAAAATAAAAAAGAAAGACTTTAATTAATTTATTAATGAAACATATGTTCCTAAAGGTGTTTATTTCATTGTAAGCATTTATATGTACATAAAATAGTGTAGGAATGGATATATATTATGAAACATAATATAAAAAAATTTTTTAAATGTGCTTGATATTACGAATGCATTGTATCCAGACAACAGTGTTTAAACAAAATTTTATCAATTCTTTTAATTACCTCATTAAATCAAACAATTCTGAATACTTTTGAATAAAGTATGGAAAGAAATTTATTTTATTTCTTGTAACGTATAATTATAATAATTCAATAATACTATATGTTTTTATATTATAAATTACATAAAAAATAATTTATTACACAAATAATTCTACAAAAAAAAAAAAAAAAACGTAAAGTAATTGAAATAACTATGTCCAATCAGCAGACACATAGTTTTCCTTTGTAGATTTTTACTACTACAAATAAATTAAAAGGAAAGAACAATACATATAAAATTTAGAATATGTGATGTCATGAGATATATCCAAACATTTCATTCACTTCTCACATAATTAATTAAATTGGCATGAGCAATTATATTGACTATTTTATTACTTTCTTATTATAAATTAAAATATAATATATAATATTTATCATTTCATGAAATATAATGTTATGGATTCCTCTTTATACACACATATTCTTTATTGATAAGAATGAATGTTGAATAAAGTGGAAATGGGAATCATAATAAAACTAAATCAATAAAGGAAGTATACCGAACACATAAGAATAATATACAGTAGTTAGAAAAACGTATTAATATAGTATATAAAATGTAAAGAAATATACATATATTAATAATAACAACAATATAGTAAAAAATGCATGCACATCTTATACACATAAATTAATTACTATACAGTAACTTCTGTATAAAGTGCTTTGTAAAATATGTCAATAAAATTATAATTATTGACAAAATTATACATTTTTAGATTAAAGATAAGATCATTTTTGAAATTTTAGAAATCTTAAAACAAAACTATAATAAGAAATAGAGAAAAATAGAAATATAAAAGAATATAGAATATAATTAAAAAAAAATTAGAAATATAGAAAAAGAAATATAATGTATCATATTTTGTATCATATACAAAATCTTTTGTTTTTTAATTATTATTGGAATATATAACTAATAACTTAGATATAATTTCAGAACATACTTTATGCAGAATACCTAATAAGAATAAAAATTATAAATACGATACATATGAAGAATTTATATAATAAGTACTTTCATATTTTCTTTATTTTGTGCCTTGCATCAAAATTATTATATTTCAAATAAATATTGTACGTGTCACTCGTTATTGCACTATAAATTAAAAAACACAAAACACAATTGTTTGTAAATCAATTGTGCTATTTATTATTAACAAACAATCAAATATATTAGAATATTGTCTTTCACACATTTTCAAATTATTGTATATATGATATTATGAATTATTTGACTTTTTGCAACCTATGTGTTTCTTTACTTATTTATAACGTCTGGATTCAATGCAGGTAAGAAATCATTAACAGTAATGGACGGAGTAGAGGAATGTGCAGGCAATAGCAAAGAAATATATACTAAACATTATGAAAGACTCTAAAAATGAGATCTCACATCATTACTTGTATGACGTATATTGATATAGATTTATATAACTAAAAGCTCTAGACTGTGAAAGATATAGCCAACAAATATTAAATATGAACTTACAACTTGATGTTATTTATACAATGATTCTCATCATTGTGGGTAGACTAATAGAGAGTTAAAAACAAGATTTTCTTCTCTTATGAGAAAATGTAAGCATTTAGTTTCTGATAAATAATATCAGATTTATAAAAGTAAAGCAATGTTCACTTCAGGTCACTCTATTGCATTCAGTGTGGTGAATGAATGTACTCAACCTGGAATCTGGTTAGCAGCACTATTAGGGTCAACAGCAAGCGTTGTAGATGTATTAGGATCCAACATTAGAGTAAGGGTCTCCTCTTCTTGATCGGAAAGTGGTGCTACTAGCGTCTCGTGTATATTTGCTTCTTTTAATTTCAGCTGACTCGGCAACTCCGTAAGTACTGGCCCGTACTGCGAAGTGGAACCCACCAGCAAGTCAGTCGATGGATTCAAACCGCCCAACATCTTTCCTCATAGCAACGCGTAATTAAGATAAGAAAACGAACATACGAAACAAAGATGGTGCCCGGCAAAAAAACTCAAATAGAACTAACATTTTCTTTAGATTGTTCTCACCTGACCACTACCTCCTGTAATTCCACTCCGTGGTGATTTGCTGCGCTGGAAGAACCGAAGCCATGCCCAAGCAATGGACAATAATATTCCAACAAACATCATAGATGCTCCTATTGCTACGGATCCTCTTGAAGTTTCTTGGACATTCCCCCCCACTTCAATAGTTGCATCCGTTGAAGACCCCTGCTTTACCTATGATCAATGTTAAAGCAATTTTATATATTTGATCACAAGAAGTTGTGTTTCTTTTAATGCTGCGAAGGATACTGGTCAATAAATCCCGCTATCATTCGTGTTATCTCCATACTCACCACTGGTATTACCTTATCAGTGGGAGCAATCCTTTATCACGAAGCAGCAAGGAAGGTACTCTGAGGTATGAGAATGTCATTTAAAAGACAGATGAACACGAGAGAGTGAGAAACAGAAAATGAAAGGAAGAGAATGATAAAAAGAAGCGAATTCTAGAAAATTATTAATCACCTCCGTAGTTCGCTGATTAATGTCGTCGGATGAGACCAGACTCACGAGCATTGTGGTTAGTCCAACGATGAAGAAGGACAATCCAACTGATATTAACGTCCATTCTAGCCATTTTCTAGAATTAATCTTATGCCTGGATGCAATTCTCCAAAAACCACTTCTTATTCCACCTGCACTACCGGTACCGTCACCTCCACTATCATACGTATATCCTACGGTGGTAGGTTGATAGACCGCACCACTATCTGGCATTTCTTCTTTTCAGAAATGCACGGTTTCTTTTTACACTTTTTTTTTGACGCGACCAGGCCAGACCAGTGACCACTAAAAGATATCACTTGGGTATAATGCGGTATAAAGATTACGATCACCACAATCGTAAACTATCTAAGAGGAATATTCGATAAGAGCGGAAAATTCTATAAAAGTTGTTTCACACGTGCGATTGCAACACCATCAAGTATCTTTATGTACCAACTAAACTATCCCCACTTATTCTATCGATTTAATTCCAATTTATTTTTATATTTACCTTCCTTATACTATGTTTAATATTATATTCAAAATATCAAGGTGATTCTTCTATTAATTGAAGAATATTTGCCGATCGTAAAATTATATGAATGCCAGTAAATGGATACATCAAAACTTGATTAACTTTGTTACATCTATTATGTGATTGGTTGATGAAATTTATATACTTTTATCATTGATTGAAATTTAGATATAATATTTACGTGGAGTAGGATCTATAAATCGATTTATCTTATATATCTCGCGAAAAGATTATTTAATGAATTGGAATAACCTTAACGAAAAGCTCAAACTTTGGAAATAAATTTTATTCATTCATTATTTAAAACGTTCATTGTTTCTTTATATATATATATATATATATATATATATATATATATATATATATATTTATTTGTTTTTCTTCTTTTCTTTTTGCTATATTTATTTTCTTTGATTCTTTTTTAGCATGAATGCTTTTCCATAGTACATTATTCATGTTTTGATAACAATGATAACATATGCTTATATATTTAATGATACTAAGAATTAAATTCGTCTAATGTACAAAGGTCTAGCATATTGAACAGCTGTTTAAAAATGTCACCCCACTACTTATATATGTATTAACCTTCAAGTAGCAGAAGCGTACAGAAGTGAAATTAATGTAGTTTATGTTCGCGATAGATGTAGTACAGTTTAGTTCGAAAAGATTCTTAAAGAACAGGATGGCACCAGTACTTAGTAAACAGACATTGAAATATGCTGTAGCTGGAACCATAACAATTAGTACTTTGGTGTGGTTGTTAAAAAAAAAAGGAAGAAAACATTCTGCAAAATCCAGGTAATTAGTTGATAATATTACAAATATCTTAGTCATGCTTAGTAAAAGATTTGTTTCATTTGTAGAAATGTGTGGTCTACTAATGACATACAATATATCATCAAAGAGGTAATCCTCTGGCAATTATTAAAAAAAAAAAAAAAAGAAAAAAAAAAAAGAAAGAAAGAAAATATAAATAATGAAATATTTAATATTATAGAAAAAACCAAAAGGGCCAAAAGCTCGAGTTGATGCAGTATTTTTGCGACAGTTATATAAACTTCTGACTATTGGCATTCCTGGAGTATTATCAACTGAATTTATTTTTTTATTGCTTATCGCTGGCTCTCTAACGGCTAAAACAATATGCGATCTTTGGTTGATAAATATGAGCACTCTTATTGAAACGTATTAATTATTTTTTATAATTGTTCCCAATGATTTTCTTTTCAGTAATGGAAGATATTTTTTGTAGATCAATTATCACCATGAATTTAGCTTTGTTCAAGAAACTTCTGTTAAAATTTATCTTTATATTACCTAGTGTAAGTAATTAATTGACTTTTGATACATTTTTTATATTCAGGTTGTCTAACAATTGAACAGAATTATTATATATTTTAATATAATTTTATTTAATTAGGTAGCAATTGTGACCAACATTATGAAATATAGTATAAGCGAAGTGAAATTGAGATTGCGCACAAATTTAACACATCATTTAATGGATCAATACCTTAAGTAAGTTTTATTACCAATTTTAATTAGCTATTAGAATTGATAATCCAACTTAACTGCATTATCATTGTAAAAGGTCAGAGAGAACAAAATAATTATTCAAATGTGATACATATTATTATTCTTGGAGCTGGGAAACAATTACAATATATAAAAATAGAATTTCTTATAAAATGATATTGTGAAGTTACATATTTAAATTTATCCTTTCAAGGAAAAATATAGAATAAATATTATTTTTTTTTAATATTAGATTTTGACAACATATTTTTTATTTACAGGGGCTTTACATATTATAAAATGAATAATTTAGATACTCGCATTACAAATCCAGATCAGCTACTAACAACCGATATAGATAAATTTTGTGAAAGTTTTACAGACTTGTATGGAAATATAATAAAGCCACTTTTTGACATTATTTTATATGCCTCCAAACTCACCACTAATCTAGGTGGACAAGTATGTTAATATATTATAATATTTATACCGTACATTTGCATTGTTCCTGTTTTGTATGAATACATTTTGTTCGTGCTTATATTATTATATAGTGTATAATGCTATTATACATATGCATCAAAATTTATATTATTTGATATAATTTATGAAGTATTACTTTATAGTAATATAATATAAAGAAAATGCTTCATTATATTCAATATTATAGAATTAAAAGAAATGTGCTTTTTGTTCTCTTTGGTTATTTGATAGTTTTTCTTTTTGTTTTTGTTTATTTTTTTTTCTTTCTTCTCTTTTTGTAGACACCCCTCTTGTTGATTTCATATCTACTGATAGCTGGTACTTGTATAACCACCTTGAGAAAGCCAGTGGTACAAATGACTGTGAAAGAACAGCAGTTGGAAGGTGAATATCGACATATCAATTCACGCTTAATCACGAATTCGGAAGAAATAGCATTTTACCAAGGAAATAATAGAGAGAAATTAACTTTGCTAACTAGTTTTCACAAATTGGTAAGTTGAAAAAAAAAGAATTTATATAGCAATATTACTATTTATATAGCAATATACACATTTATAATATTATTATTTATATAGCAATATACACATTTATTCTGTTTCAGGTTACACATCTTCGTAAATTTCTGGAATTCAGATGTATAATAGGCGTATTGGACAATTTCATTGGAAGACGTAAATTAATAAATAAACAAGATATATATATATATCTAATTAAAATGATAGTAGTTAAAAATTTGTTTTCCTTTTTCAGATATAGCAATGGTAGTTGGATTTTATGCCGTGAGTATACCATTCTTTAAAAAGAATCATGCCATTCTTTCAGGCTCTTCTGAACACCGATTTAAACAATATTATACATATGGAAGAATGTTGGTAAAATTTGCAGAAGCTATAGGTGCGCTCATACTAGCAAGCAGAGAGATAACAAGATTAGCAGGTTTCACAGCAAGAGTTACAGAAATAAGAAATGTATTGCACGACTTGGGTGCAGGAAAATATGTTAGGACAATGATCACAGACTTGAATGATAATTCAAAAGTTTACCCAGGTGCAGGAAAAATTATCGCAAAAGATAACATTATACGATTTGAACATGTTCCACTAGTAACGCCAAATGGAGACGTTCTTGTTAAAGAGTTGTCATTCGAAGTCAAATCTGGCATGAATGTATTAGTTTGCGGTCCAAACGGTTGTGGGAAAAGCTCTTTGTTCAGAATTCTTGGAGAGGTGAATATCTTTCATCCTTATTCGATTTATTCTACATTACTTTACAAGTCCATAATTTTTAATTATATATCTTTGTTTTATACGCAATTAGTTGTGGCCTGTTTGGGGTGGTACAGTTACAAAACCACCACGTGGAAAATTATTCTACATACCACAACGTCCTTACATGACATTAGGTACTTTAAGAGACCAAGTTATCTATCCTCATACTAAAGCAGAAATGGTCAGACGTGGACAAATGAGCGACGAAGATTTGCAGAATTTTTTAAATTTAGTACAATTAAGTCATCTTTTGAAAAGAGAAATTCAAGGAAACTCTGAAAATCAAGGATGGGATGCTATAGCCGACTGGATGGATGTTTTATCAGGAGGTGAAAAACAACGTATTGCGGTAAATAATTTAATTAAATATTGTATCATAAAGCAGATGAACTTACATATAAGATATACTTACATATAAATAAGTAATGGTACTTAGTGAATCTTAATGTATTTGTAGATGGCTCGATTGTTTTACCATAAACCACAATTTGCAATATTAGATGAATGTACAAGTGCTGTTAGCATCGACGTCGAAGACTCTATGTATTCTTATTGTAAAGATGCAAATATTACTTTATTTACTGTTTCTCATAGACGGTCTCTTTGGAAACATCACGAGGTAAAGAACGAGTTGTTTTCTATTATTTGTCATTATCTACAACACAGACAATCGTTTATGCATTTTTAAAAAAGAATTAATTATTAATAATGCATTTTGTCTATTCGATTTCAGTATTACCTACAAATGGATGGTAGAGGGGGATACGAATTTGGAGAGATTGAATCAGATACAGTGGAGTTTGGATCATAAATATTTTGATTCTTTCTTAAACAATATTACTTGGCGAAATATACGATTATATTCAATGGCAATCATAAATATAACAGGAATAATAAAAAAAAATAAAATGACGAGCAAACGAACACATAATATCTTATTAGAATACTAAATTTATGTAGATCTCTTTGTTTTCAAAAGAAATCAATATGTAAGCACAAATACCATAAACCTTATTTCTACGTGTATACGTGTATAATCAAAACTATCAAGAATAGCTTTTATATATTTTTCTATCCGACTTTTTATAGTTTTTGCTTATAAGTATGTAAATATAATACGAATACTCTCTTGTTCTTCCAGTTTTACCACGAACTTATATAAAAGCATTATTATATTGTATATAATTGAAGCTTCTATCGTAATAATACGTCGTTGGAAAATGATATATTTTCTTTGTAATTAAGTACACCGTATCAACTTATTCTATATAAAAGAAATTTAACAAAAATATCAAACAGATTAATGAATAATAACATTTATCTGAAGAGCTATTGTGAAAGATAATTTTGTAAATGTCGTGTATATATATGCACAACTCTATCTATCTCTGTATGAAATATTTGATGCGATCGCAATCTGTAATTATTCTATGTATATCGCTTTATATTAATGTTATTAAAAATATACTTAAAAATATATAATGATAGAGAATGTGGGTGATATACCAGATTATGTACAAAGATTATGTAACAAATAAGGTAAAAGGATAATTTCTTAAAAAGGGATTTTCAGAAATAAATAAAAACTATTATAACGAATATCTTGCAATGAAGAATGAATAAATTAATCTTACAATAATATAGGAAAAGAGCGACGTGTGTCGGTAAGAAAAACCATTAGTCCGTTTAAATTTAGCGGGTACGTTTATATTCAGCGCCATCATTGCACACGTCACAATTAGTTCGGAAAAGTTCGGCCACGTCCGGATATTTCACAGGAGCTCCAGGGTTTTCGTTGCTCGGTCGGCAGCAGTTGCGGACAGTTGTAGGCATTTAACGAAGGAGGACGGCCGTTCGGTGACGAGAATGAACACGTGAGGTTGGAAAAGGAGAGAGAGAGAGAAAGAGACAGACAGATAGATAGATAGATAAGAGCAAATAAAAGTGGGTGAGAGGAAGAAGAGAAGATAGAAGAACGGGGCGGAAGGAGGAAGCGAAGGTAGTTTGAGCGTCTATCACGCACGTATGTTCATATCATCATTCCACGTACCGGCGGCGAAACGAAGAAGAAAATTAGTGTTCCGTTTGGTGAAAATCTTAGGGACGTCGAAAGATCGCGAAGAGGGAACGCGCGACGGTTGATTATTTTCGTAATATCGATCGAGAAACATTTCACCTTTTGCATGCATTCCCGACACCCTTTCTCTTCGTTTTCCTCCTATAATCATCGGTAAGTTCCGTTGACCGATTCGACCGACTCTAAACCTTTGTCATCGGAGCTCCCCTTATAGCGTGTCTCGATTGGATAGAAAAAATAAAAGATTTCCGACGGATTCCTGGGAAGAAGAAAAAGAAGAAGGGGAGAGAAAGATAGAGATAGAGAGAAAGAGAGAGGAGTAGGAGTAGGAGAAGGAGGAGGAGGAGGAGGAGGAAGAGAAAAACGCTTTAGTGGGATCGATAGATCGAGCGTAGGGGCTACAACACTGTGACTCGCGATCGTGGGTGTGGGTGTTGGGTGCGAGTGTGCTTTCCCAGCCGCGTGTGCCTGCTTAGGTGCGTGCTTTTGTGTGCGTGCGTGCGTGCGTGCGTGAAGAGAAGAGAAGAGAAGAGAAGAGGAGGAGGAGGAGGAGGCGGCGACGCGTGAAGAAGAAGACGACGACGACGACAACAACAACGAAGACGAGGACGAGGACGGCGGCGACGGCGGAGGCAGCGGCGACGGCGACAACGAGGAGGACAACCACGACGACGATCAAGACGACTACTACTACTATTAAAGGTGGGACAAAGCGAGCAGTATCGGCTTCGAAAGGAAGAAAAAGGAAGAAAAGCGTAGACCTTTTTAGAAGAGGGATTGGACGTTCTTGCAGGAGCAAACGACGGGATGGAAGGTAGTTCTCAGCCACCGCCGTCGTCATCGGATATAATTATGGGAAAGGAGAACGAGGAAGAATCGAATATACGTAGTAGAACCGTCGAAGAGTCTGCTGCTGCCGCCGCCGCAGCCGCAGCCGCTGCTGCTGCTGCAGCAGCTGCCGCCGCCTTGGTGGTGACCTCCTCTTCTGTCTCGTCCTCCTTCTCGTCCTCCTCCACCTCGTCCTCCACCTCTTCTTCCTCTTCCGTCTCGTCTTCGTCACCATCCTCCGCCTCCTCTACCTCCTCCTCCTCTTCGTCTTCTTGCTCATCTTCCTCCTCCTCCTCCTCCTCCTCCTCCTCCTCCATATCCTACTGGTCGAATTCACCTGATGCAACGTTACCGAACGAACCGGACTATCGTGGCCGGGCTTCGAGCCTAAGGTCTAATTCTTCTTCCCCGATCCCAACCGCATCTCCGTCCCCGCCAGGGTGTGGCTGCGTCGCGGCCGCAGCCGTCGAACCCGACGAGATCACCATCAGCATCACCCCGACGACCGGCGGACAATTTGATCTTACGGTCGATCGTTCCGAAACTATCGAAAATCTTAAGAAAATCATTTCAAAGAGACTCAAGGTCGCTAAAGAACGCATCTGTTTGTTGCACCTCGAGAGGTGAGTAATTATACGCTCGCGTAGAGGTTATATATCCGATCTTATTTAATCAAATAAATACATATTAAGCGATTTGCAATATTTTCGCTTATCGCGGAACCATCAAAACGGGAAGATTTTTTTTTATTTTTTATTTATTTATTTATTTATTTATTTATTTATTTATTTATTTATTTATTTTTTTAAATCGAGTAGGACGAGGAATTTTTATTTAAAGTACGAAGTACAATATCCTCGTGGTTGATTTATATACACCACGATGTTCGGAACAGTTAATTTCGAATATCATTCCCGCGTAAGATTAGTTCGTTGTTGTTTAAATTATTAACGAATATGCAATATTTCTTTTTTGTTTCTTATTTTTTCCACTCCAAAACTCCCTCTCTCCCCCCAAAAATATATTTAGCTAGAAAAGAAGGAAAAAAAAAGAAACAAGCAAGCAAGCAAGCAAGCAAGCAAACAAACAAACAAACAAACAAACAAACAATTGTAAACCTTCGACCTTAAAAGGTATTAATATCTATATATAGTACATATGTAAGAGACATGTTTATCGTTGAAAGATTTTTAACGCGAAGCGAAAGGAAGGAAGGAGAGAGAGAGAGAGAGAGAGAGAGAGAGAGAGAGAGAGAGAGAGAGAGAGAGAGAGAGAGAGAGAAGAAATTGCGCAGATAATTTCTTTTTCTCTCTCTTTCGTTTACAATCTAAAAGAACTTCAACCATTTTCTTCATTCCTTTTTTCTCTTTTCATTTGAGAAGAATAAAAGAATTTTCTCGTGTGACTGGCGGTGGATTGTGTTGGAAGTGGGAGGGAAACAAAGCTTGAAAACATATATACACGTGTATGTATGTGTATGTATGTATATGTATATATATATATATATATATATATATATATATATATATATTATGATGTATGAAATCATCATATAAATTATGAGAGAGAAAGAGAGAGAGAGATCGTTCGACGAAACCGTGTAAAATAAAGAGACGTTTCATGAAAGAGGGAAAGAAAGAGAAACCGTTGTTGACCCGTACAAGAGAGAATGCTCGAGCTCGCGGAATAGTCGTCACCGGTGTATGTGGTGCGCTTTCGGACGTGGTGCTGCGGCGGCCACGATCGAGTAGGAGAAATCTTTTGAGAGAGCGAACGAGAGAGAGAGGGGGGGGAGGTGGAAGGAGAAATGAGAGAAAAGGAGGAAAGGAGATAGATAGATAGAGGGAGTACGTGTGCGCGCTTCGTAGGCGTCGTGGGGGCCGTCGCTCTCCATGGATCCTCCTGTGGCGCGTGTATGCACAAGAAAGAAAGATAGAAAGAAAGAAAGATACACTACTACCACACGATATAAAGAAAGAGAAAGAAAGATAGGAAGGGAGAGAGGGGAGAGAGAGAGAGAGAGAGAGAGAGAGAGAGAGAGAGAGAGATAAGAATGGCTAGAGATAGAAAGAGACAGAAGTGGTGGTGGTGATGCAGTAGGTAGAATACCTCGATAAATTGCGTTCTCTAGAGCGAAACGATGACAGCCATCTACGACGTGCGTTCTCGCGCGCGCACGCGGGGGAAGAGGAAGGAAACGAGTGTGGTTGTGTGGTGTTGTGTGTGTGAGAGAGAGAGAGAAAGGAGAGAGACAGCGAGCTCGGTCGCGAGGGCGACCGAGTGGAAGAATTCACGAGAGGGTAGGAGTAAGAGGAAAAAAAAACAAGCGGCCGGTCAGAGAACGTAGGACAGAGAGCGGTTATTCCCGTACACGGATTCATCGACTACGATGTTTTTCGTCGGCTCTTTCGTCTTCTTTTTAGAAGATTCTCTATTCCGTATTTCGCCTTGAATTATCTATCCTTTAAACATAGTATTATTGGTCGAACGGGATAACAAACGACTCTTTCATAATAATTGATTAAATTATAACAATTATAAAGGTTATAGAGATGAAAAAAAAATAAGAATTAATAAAAAACCATTAATACATAAATAAAAGCTATCGTGTTTTTCTTTTTTTTTTTTTTTAGGTTAGATTCTTCGTTGAATTTCCATCGTCAATTTGTGCGCGTGGGAAACTTGTAGGATTGCTTTTATGATATTTTTGGATAACAGGTTGCGTTCTATTCTTTTTGTTAGTTTCTCTTCTATTGGTCGAGCCAATTTTCAAGGTATATATATATATATGTATGTATGTATGTATGTATGTATGTATGTATGTATGTATGTATGTATGTATGTATGTATGTATGTATGTATGTATGTATGTATGTATGGTGTATATATGTACGTATGTATATATGTATGTATGTATGTATGTCGTATGTATGTTGTATGTATGCATGTGTGTGTGTGTGTATGTATGTATGTATGTATGTATGATGTATGTATGTATGTATAGTGACAGGTATAGAGAAACACCAATCGGAGAAGCGTACCTGTAAACATGCTTAACACGTCCAATAGTTAGCAAAGCTCGTTAGCCAATCGTTTTTAAGCTTATGAAAACTCAAATTTGGCGCGAAAAAAAGAGAGAGAGAGGAGGAGGAGTAGGAGAGAGGAGAAAAGATGAATTGAAAACAAACGAAGTAACATCGTACGTGATTTTTTACATACATATGTGTCTCTCGCGTGCGTTCAGGGTCGCACGAGTTTGGTTTTCCCCTTCTTTTTCTCTTTCTCTCTTTTTCTCTTTGAGACGCGACTGCGTGTACGTATACACGCGTGTCTTCTCCCCGCCAGCCCTTCGTCGTCCTCTGTGCGCCTCGACCTCGTGTGCGCATGCGCCTTATGGAGGAACTAGCTTGGACCAACGGGTCTCTCTCTTCTTGGCCTTTCCCGTCTCTTTCGGTTGCTTCTTGTCGTGGTCTCTTAGTCTTCGTTTTTGAAGTGTTGCAAAGAAAAACAAAAAACAAATATATTCCACCTTATCTCTTCTGATTCCATGAAAGTACTTATTCAGAAATAAGATTTTCGATAAGACACTTCCAAGATCGCTTACGATGATTTGCAAATTATTATAATCACCCTGTAAAGAATTCTCTCTCTCTCTCTCTCTCTCTCTCTCTCTCTCTCTCTCTCTCTCTCTCTCTCTCTCTCTCTCTCTCTCTCTCTCTCTCGCTTTGATGAAAGTAAAACGTAGAAATGATGTTTGCTTAAAAAGCGAGCGAAGGTATTATTAACGAAATAAAATGGAGCCAAGGTTTAGGTCAAATGTTTTATTACGAAAATAACGAACGTTTTCAAATCCGTTACGATTGGATTATTTTTATTTTGACTTTTCATTTAACCGACTCGATTGATTTATCATCGTTTATTTGTTCGATATTCATGTTATTATTTTTCCTCGCGATATAATATTTCAATGCTTTTATGAATCGATATCATATCGTTTCTTGTTTAGGTAAACGCAATGCGTACTTTGAGCTACAGATACGTTTGATCACACGGGTCCTCTATACCAAAAGTTTCTTATCATTAAGAACTTTGAGACCATGAAATTATTCTCTCTTTTTCTTATTTGATTATATCAATATGACATGGCCTCTTTGGAATTATAAGGGAATAATTTGTATTCCCGAAGATATTATCTTATTGCGTTTATCTAATCCGAAACTTCGTCCTCTTCCAGAGAAGTTCGAATGAACTTCGTATTAAAATTATTATATAAGTCGTTTGAAAACTTGTAAAAAATGATTTATAAGGAATAAGCATTGGTACAGGAAAGATTATCCTTTTTTAATACTTTTGTTATAGACAGCTACGCGATGGAACTCTTGAGGAAAATCGTTTGCAAGATGGAAGTAGACTCACGTTATTGCCGAGCGTGGAAACAGGATTATTGGTAAGTTTTCTTCGACGTTTAGATATTGCGAGAATTTAATGAAGCTTCTTCTATAATATATGTGCATAAAATATTAGAAATCGGTTGGATTATGCGAATCAAAAACGATGATGCAAAAATGTTAATTATTACGATTCCTTGGAATTTTTAAACCATTCTTTATAGATACGAGAGAAATATATCTCCGAGGAGTAATATTTATGTTACTTCAGAGTGATAAAGAAACGAGGGATAAAAACATTTGGTTTAGAGCGTTTAATATAGTTTCTTAAAACGTTATATACAAATCAAGTTATAACAAACACGCGATAGCCGTCAACGTGAAAGAAGTCCGTTAGGTGTGCCGAGGGATGACTAGCCGAGCCCATCGAGGGTCTCTGAGCTTCGATGCGACGAGGTTTCCTTCCTTCTGCAGGTCTTCTTGTTTTCATCTTCTGCCGTTGCTTCGTTTCATCGATTCATTCGATCATCTTTCTTTTATTCGATCCTTCATCCTTTTCCCTTCTATATCGAGACGAACTATATTCTCCCACCCCCCTTTTTCTTATTTTCCCTATGGATCGTCCTATGAGAATGAAAAATTGTAAATCGATAAAATATTGCGTGGAAAGGAAGGATTATTTATATATACATATGTGAAACGTTTGTTAACATTAACCCTTAGAGCTCTATGGACGCATATATGCGTTTGGCTAAAGTCATCCGTCTGGCCCAAGGCCGCACATATGTGCTTTCTTTAAGTCATCGGCCCGGACTAAGGGCGCATATATGCGTTTGTCGATTTTTTCAATCAATATGCAGTCATTTTCGTGTAAAATTAATACAGGAGCACTTGTTAGTAATTTGCCTTCCTTAAGTAGCGTTTGGGCAGTATTAGGGTCATAAAAATCTCCGGGAATTTCCGAAACGTAAATCCCATTTTACGTCCCTCCCTTTAACCAATTAGATTTCAAAGTAATTACCTGCACCGCGAAAAAGTATTCCGGCCCCAGCGATGGTCAACGCTAGCCGCGCTCCGTCCCTATGGACCGCTTCAGGCAGGAGTATTCAAAGCTCAAAAGGTTAAAAAAAAAATATATATATATATATGTATATATATATATTTGTTTTTTAGGCACAACGTCCAGAACAAAGCGTAATGCAGGCATTGGAGAGTTTGAACGACTCGCAGGTGAACGACTTCTTGTCTGGAAAGGCACCTCTAAATCTGACGATGCGGTTGGGCGATCACATGATGCTGATTCAACTGCAGTTATCGACGGTGAGAGTGCCTTTACCAGGTAGCAATCAAACGAACGGCACTGGTACTACTACTACTACTACTAGCTTGACCGTCGGCGGAAACAACGGCGGTGGAAACGGGCCGAATCTTTCGACGAATCACGTTTCGCCCTCCCTACAAAGTAGACGATCAACGGTCTTAGCGGCACGTTCCTCTACGGCGAGTACCTCGGCGAAACTTCAACGAGGAAGCGCAGCAGCCCGTACGTCCTCCCTCGTAAGCCGTTTGGCATCGGCTTTACATGCTGCGGCGAGCTGCAGCACGAGTTTATCGACAGCGACCAAAACGACAAGTTCAGTTTGTTCCAGTCGCGCTACAACTGCGTTTTCGGCTACCAACTGTTCGAGTATGTGTCAGTCTCGGCTCCTCTACCATCATCATCGTTACCACAATCATCATCATCATCATCATCATCATCACCACCATCACCGCCATCATTCGAGGTATAAGCCAACTTGTACCTCGTCCTGTACATCTCCCTCCCCTTCGATATCCTCTCCCTCTCCTTCTTCTTCTTCTTCTTCTTCTTCTTCTTCTACAACTACTTCTTCCTCCTCTCCCTCCTCCGCCACCTCTTTACCCTCATCTCTCTCCTTACCCTCCGGCACCATCTCCTCCTCTTCTTCAACCACCTGCTCCACCACTACTACTACTGCCGCCGCCGCCACCGCAGCCGCAGCCGCAGCCGCTGCCACTAACGCCGCCACTGCCACCGCCACCGCCGCCGTCGCCGCTGCTACTGCTGCCGCTGTTGCTACCACCACTACTACTACTACTACCTCATCCTCGACCATTTCCATCGACCATTTGCAACAATCTACCTCCATCAATTACACTTGCTCCGAGTCAACCTCCTCCTCGTCGTCATCGTCGTACGACGCTACGACGCCAGCGAGCAAAAAGCTTTGTACCGCTCATCACGTGCATCAATCGACCCTCGAAACAATATCGAGGAGAAACGGAGGAGAGGATGCCGGGGATATCACGTCGCAGGCTACTTCTTCTTCTTCTTCTCCTCTACCCTCCCTCATGGACAAAGGTGCGAAGCTCGCCCTAGACACCCGAGCATTAGCCGAGGCATCCCGTAATTTGACGCAGAAACTGAAGCAGCTCTCCTCTGAGGTATTCACCTCGCGGGTCGACCTCGCAGAGGTATACATTATTACCGATGCCAGTTCTCCCTGTGTATACTTTATAATATTTATATATTAATATTATGGTATTATATATACATACATGCATACATACATACATACATACATACATACATATATATATATATATATATATATATATATATATATATATATATATGTGTGTGTGGATTATTAAAGGAGCTTTTCAATTTATCAATCAATTATACAGTCTTTATTATTATTATAGCTTTTTCAAACTTTATCTTGAATCTTACTTTGAAAAGGCATGCTCTAGAGTATAATACCTTTAGTATCTTCTAATTAATTTTAATATTTTAAAATGTTTTTAATTTATAAGACCAAAGAAAACGTCGAGATTAATCGTTAATTTAACTTTTGTTATATTTAGGAAAATGCGAGACACAGGCAAGGAGCGATGATAGAGAGTATGCATCATCATGGGAAAGGCGTATATTCTGGAACCTTCAGCGGGACCATCAATCCAGCGCTTCAGGATCGACATGGTCGTCCAAAACGAGATATTAGTACTATTATCCATATCTTAAATGATTTGTTATGCGCTACACCTGCCGCTACAGCAGGACACTATAGGCATCATCATAGGCATTCGAATAGCCGTCAACAATGTCCTTCGGCATCTAATGGAGTACCAACATCAGGAACTGGAACTTCTGTTGGTGTGGGTTGTCATGATTCAAATACATCGGGACATTCTTTGGGTATGTGAAATGAAATATTTAAAGAAAAGAAGATATTTGTCAACTTATACAAGTGTGTATATATATTATATTATATTATATTATATTATATTATATTTTATATTATATTATATTATATTATATTATATTATATTATATTATATTATATTATATTATATTATATTATACATATATAAACCGTGTCATTTTATATTTCATCGCGTAGAAGAATTATCGAAGGAAAACGAAGCTACTAAGGGAAAAATGCGGCGTCTGCGTTTAGTCATGGAACAACGTCGTACCAAAAGAAAAGCTAGACGGGAAGCACGTGCAGCACCGCATGCAGCACAATGGGCTGCTATGACACCCGATCCTATTTCAAATCATGATGCAAGTGCTACAACAGCATCTTCTACTTCGAGCAACTCCAATACGGCTGAATCGCAGAACGAACCGGAACTTCAACCGTGTAGTCCCGAACCAGTTGTTGCTTGAATTTTTTTTTTATTATTATTATTATTATTATTATTATTATTATTATTATTATTATTATTATTATTATTATTATCATTATTATTATTATTATTATTATTATTATTATTATTATTATTATTATTATTATTATTATTATTATTATTCAAAATCATCCTATAAGATTAGTACTTTTGGTTAAATGAGTATAACGAGCCTCGTTGGATATATCACACTGATTTATTACTGTAGGTGTTGGAGCCCTGATTGATTGTTATAATTCGATGCGTCGTGTACATACGTATCTATTAAGTTTTGCAAACGAGTTGAACCGTTATTTGTAAAATACGGTTTTTATAAATAACTAGATTGACATATTGGATACTGTTACGTAGCTTACGGATTAAAATGATTATCTATGTTTTTCTCTTTACTTTTTGTTTATATAAGATCGAGAGGAAACAATTGCATTTGATGTATATTGCATTAGACGTTGTTGTCGCGTTGGTTCCAATGCGAATGCAAACAGTTAAATCGTTCGATCTTTTTTTTTATTTTCTCTGTTTTTTTTTCTTTTTCATAGAAATTTTGATATATGTTTATTATTATTATTATTAATATGTACGAGAGATAAAATTGGGAGTACTCAGGACTCGACTGTAGTTGACAATAATATTGTATCTTGCTGATAAGTCAGTGTGAGACCAGTATACATACACTCGATCATGTCAATGACACGAGAACGGTCGATTTAAAAAAAAAAAAGAAAAAAAAAATAAATGTTATAGGATTTTATTGAAAAATGTGATGGTATTTCAGCTAGAATGTTTCCGCCGGTAGAGAGACTAAACACTCCTTGGACAAAGAGAAAGAAAAAGAAAAGTATATTCGCATCACTTTAATCGTTATTATCCAGAGTTACTGCTCCATGATGTGTATACGTGTGATTATACTTTTGCTATTGGCATGTAGAGAAGTTTTGTATGACGGAAGAGTGAAATTCCCTAACGTAAGTATAATAAATAGTACGTACACGTGCTGAGAGTAGTAACTGTTTCAAAAGCAATATATTCGTCAAGACTTCGTTGAAAATAGAAATCTTGCAAAACGAAAGACACTCGTTATTAGCGTGAGTTTTTATTATGGGGGTATTCAAATATTTCGATTCAAAGAAACAACAACTTTATAGGCCAATTTGTATTTTCAGAAAATATTTACAAATTGTTTCCAACATTAATCGCAATAATTTGTACGTAGGATATAAGCACTATTTTAATTGTCACTTTCGTTTATTCTTTCAAATATCTTTTATTTAATCACAAAAATCATATCACCGGATTATAATATTACACACGAATGATTAATTTAAATATTTACAGAAACATCAATAATATAACTATTTCATATAATCCGAAGAGAGAGAGAGAGAGAGAGAGAGAAAGAGAGAGAGAGAGAGAGAGAGAGAGAGAGAGAAAAAGAGAGAGAGAAAGAGAGAAAGAGAGAGAGAGAGAGAGAGTCAGTCAGTCAGTCAGTCAGTCAGTCAGTCAGTCAGTCAGTCAGTTAGTCAGTCAGTCAGTCAATCAGTCAGTCAGTCAGTCAGTCCAATCGAACACTTAAAATGGCATTAAATTACTGTGCATATGTGGTGGTTAGATCGAGCCCATTTCTCTATGACACCGAGTCACGCGCGTTATTACTCTTTCTAAGGATCATTCGTGCATTGTATTATTCAATGTATGATTGAAATAATACGTGGTCCTATAGTTACAATAAGATGATCCTAAATGCATGGTCCTAATGCTACTTTGTTTAATTTGTTTACGTTTGTTAGGTACTAAATAGTATATCATCTACTGATAGTATATTGTGTTAGATTACTTAGGGAAAATAAAGAAAAGTTATATTATAATTATTACTATTATATTATCATTATTACTACTACTACTATTACAGTTTTACACAAACTGGCTCAATACTGTAACATAAAATTATTCAACTTTATCGAGTACCAAAATAAACGAAATTGCTTGATAAGTTAAAATAATAGTTTAACTATCATGCCTTCTCAAATTTCTAATTCGATCGTATCTAATATTTTCTAGTTAAATTATTTTTAATAATTTTGTTTTATTTTTCTACTTCAATGATTACGGTGTTCAAAATATGCTATTTAGACTATTCAGAAATTTTACAAAATATTAAAACTAAAAGGATCGGGTGTAAGTGTTATGTCAATAATGTAGAAATTTATATCTTGGCTTTAATGTTTGAAATTAAATAATGTTTTCTGGAGATACGATTATTTTAACAAATTAATTAATTCCGTGAAACTCTTAATTAATATATTGTTAATTATGATTTTTTATTCATAATTTTATTTCATGAATTTTGATCATATTGTGTTATATTGATCTTCAGCACCTCCTATCGAGTATTATGAGAACTAAATGATTCCTTACCAAATAACACGCATGTATTTCTTTATGAGAATAATTGAATAGATATATTAATGTATTTCACATACAATAGAAAATTTTAATTTTTTCAACATTTAGATAATCAATATTTTTAGAATAAATGATATTACGTAATAGCAAATAATTCGACTCAATGCCACGAAACTATGCTTTGTACTAATATACACCATTTACTAGTGTCAGACATAATAATTGAAAAATTACACTATCTTGATGTCTAATACTTTAGAACTCAAGACGTCTTTACAGATGTCTTCAAGATGATGTGGGAAATATGGAATCCATCTTTGTCATTATATACTCATGTTATTTAAGTTTCTGATCATTCTAATATGTCAATTAAATATTTAGGGACAATGAAGAATTTTATCAAGTATCATGGTTTGATATGCTATGACGGAATTTACAAGTACGTACGTAGTTCCTTAAATATTCCAATTCAATCTTTGATCAGCATGTTGGAATAACAATATGAAATAATAGTAGTAATAATGAAATATAAGAGTTAATAGTATATATATATAATTTGAAACAATATATAAACGTGTTAACGATAAATACACAACTGACACAAATTATAATGATAACATAAGTTTTTCACTGCAAAATATGAATCATTTTTTGATGATTAGAGAATTATAAGAAAATTTTTTCTTCTATTAGTCAGCTTTTGTAAGTACATTTGGTATTTTACATCCGTGCTCTGTTATTGAACATTTTTAATTTTGATAAAACATTAAAAAACTGGATATATAGAGTTTCAGAAGACAATATCTTACATTTATTCAACTTCTAAGTTAAAGAGAAGAATTCTTAAGTATTATATATGACCATAGACATGATTATTTGTATGCATATAATTATTCATTTTAAATTAGACAGTTTAAACTGAATTAAGCAAAGTATAGATATATACTTTGCAATTTAAAAAAGTTACCACTGTCTTAAAATTTGTTCACATTAAAATCAATCTCGGTTATTTCGATCTTATATATTTTTTTTCTCTAAAATATAGGCTTATTTTAATTATGTTGCGGTGGATCAGGATCATTAGGGTTTCCTCCCATTTGTCTTCTTATAGTTTCCATCAATTCTAGATTTTCGCTCTGCATTTCCTGTGCTAATTGTAATCCTCTGTAAAGGCAGAAATAATAAGATTAATTAATTTTTTCTTCTTGTTAAGGACAGATATGTCTAAGTTAAATTACGCTTCTATTAATGCTTCCATACGCCGTTCTCTATGTTCAACGTTCGTCCTTGAGAAGAGATTACTTATTATGTTCTGCATAGCTGGATCTGATAATATTTGCTGCACCATACTCATTAGAGCGGGATTATTATACATGGCACTTAAATCTGGCAATGATCCTGTTGATCCAGGCAATCCCATATTACAAACACATTGTCGAGCCAATTTCTCTTCTGCCAGTTGTAAATTGTTCCTATGACTTTCATTATCGGGTTCCATCTCCAAAGCCTTTTGATAACTTTCCTTAGCTTCTTTGTGCCTCTCTAAACTCGAGTATGCCAAACCTAAACGTCCGTATGCTTTACTATACATAGGGTCAATCGATAATGCAGTATGACAATCTTTAATAGCTTGATGATGATTTCCCAGTTTGCTGTAAACTGCAGCCCGATTGCAATAATAAACTGCATTATGTGCGTTCAATTCAATTGCCCTAAAGACAATATTAAATTGTATAATTGAATATATGTGATATAATCATGGAATAATTAATGAAATTAATAAATGCAGCAACATACTTGGTATAATTGTTAATGGCTTCTTCAAGTTTTTCTGCTTTTACAAGAGCGTTACCCTCATTCTTATATCTTTCAGCTTCAGCTTTTGCCTCTGGCGTTGCTTCCGGACCAAGATCTGGCTTAGCATTCTCTATAGCAGCCTTGTAAACTTCATATAAGTTAAATTTTGCAGGAGTATCACTAGCTTGTACGCTATATGCCGTTTCTAAACATTGAATTGCTACTTCAAGACTTTCCCGCGAATCTGCTGTAATATCCCCATCCTCCAACTGATGGGTAAGAAACTGAACTATCGCGGCAACTAGTCCTTTGGCAGCCATTACTTGTTAAAAAAATGTATTGATCTAAAAAAAAAAGTAAACAAATTTAACGGTTAATATAAAACGAATATTTAAAATATAAGCGCATAATATTTACTAAATAGAATACAATTAATTAAATATAGTATCGGCTATCGAAGTTTTGCGTTTTATGCGAATTCATCGTCGCGTAACATCGAAGAAATAATGAAGGAATTTTAATTAAATAAAAATCCGGTTAGTAGTGTATCTATGTGCGTGTGTTATAACTATGTCGGTTATTTCAAAGATTTTTGAACATTCGACAAATTTTTTTCATCAATCCCCAAACGAAAATCGTACAATATGTTTTTTATATATATATATATATAAATATTTAACAATATTAAGAGGATTCGTGATTAAGTACACAAAATTAATATGGAAAATGAAGAGAAATGAAAAAGAAGGGGGGAGAAAGACAGCAGAGACACGTACACCGATCTATAACTTCGAACCGTTATTTGAGACGTAGTAGTTTCTCGTAAAAAATGTTTTTGTCTTATGGATAAACTTTTCATTCGTTACCGTTTAATATGGTGTATAATACAACAGTTTTTTCAGTATAGTGCTTAATATAATCCAATACCTTTAGTGTCAGTGTCTTAAAATTTCGTGATGTCTCCGCTTGTAACTGCTGCTCGAGCCTAACTTAACCTTTTTGTCATAAAGAACTAGAATGGGGGAGGGGGAGGAAGTACCATCCATAATTTTAGCTATTTGCAATCTGTTACATTCTTTTGGAAAATCTAGAAATATGAAATATATAATGAATCAACAAAAATATTAACTTTATCGAATTATTTTCTTGTTCCTTAGAAGCTAGAATGAAATTCTATATTTCTATTGGTTAAATCTATTGGACCAATGTATGTGTCGAGGTTAAGACCAATCAGTGTCTTACAATAGAAACCAATCAGTGTCTTAAGATATTGACCAATCAATGATCTGTACTAAGGACCAATCAGTGTTCTGCACTGAGAACCAATCAGTAAAAACCAACATTAACTTGTTACTTCATATTCGTCTTATGTTTACGCTGTTACTGATTGATGTAATAACAACCGGATGGATAGTGTTCGTTTTCATTCCAGAATGTTAATGACATATATCATTGAATAACACAAGATGAAGAATAAATAGAAGAAATGTAAAAAACTTTTTTGAATACGATTGTGTCACATAAGCGATACGTCCTTTCAAATCTTTTCCAATTTCGTTATAATTGTCCATATTTATGATCACAATGTTATTAAAGAAAACAACAAATCAAATAACAAAGTTACAATGTATTGTTCGAAGAGAAAGTCTGAAATAATTATTATATAAATATTTAGAACTATAATTAATGATTTAGATAAATCAAAGAAATTTTGTTAGATATAATTAAACTTTGCTATATTTTTAGTAGATATTATTACGAATTCGTTATATATATTATAACTATAAAAAATGAAGGAGAGATACGCGCATATTATTAAATGTTTAAATTCGAACGATAATTAATGTATTATCGTAACTTATGTCGTTTTTTTCCAATAATCGACCGTCCATGAGTCGTAAAAAAACCACGTTCGTCATTTCAACGTTAACCATTATATTTAATATGGTAAAATGAATGATGTAATAGTTTCGAGCAATATTTATAGTAAAAAATAGAATGTTAACATATTTTGATAACATATTATAATAGTCATAATACGTCAACTGATAAACGAATAGATAAAAGACGATACTACATTTCGTAATATATAATTCGTCTACAATACGAGTTAAATCATCGATCTTTTCAGTCTAATGACATTTAAATATTTACATGAATCCTATTCACATACATATAATATACATGGTGATACATTTAAGTAAGGCCATATAAATGTCTCTTCGGCTTATTGCGATGCAAAAATATATTTCAGGTAATGTGCATGATTTCAAATGACCAAACATTTGGCAAGAATATTTTTTTTTTCGAACTATCAATGTCTAATTTTTTTGACATATGATTATATCTTTTTGTTATCACATTTTGTATTGCGGATCAAAAAATACATACAGATATGTATAATAACATGACTTTGAAATAACCTTCCGTCTTTGAGAATTATGGTTTTACGTAAAATTGATGTCTATCGAGATCGCAAGCTTTGTGACTATGATGACTTTTAACCAAGAGCGTGAAACAATTGGAAGATCTGTACAGTCGGTCATTGGACGTTTCAGGAAATGTATTACATAAAACTACAGCGTAAAACGATGTAGATTACGTGAAACGACGATGGCCGAAAAGGATCAACGACAACGGCAACAACCTAAAAGGACCGACTACGACGACAACGACCGAAAAGGACCGACTACGACGACAACGACCGAAAAGGACCGACTACGACGACAACGACCGAAAAGGACCGACTACGACGACAACGACCGAAAAGGACCGACTACGACGACAACTGAAAAGGACCAAGATCGGTACAGATCTTTCAATCGTTTCATTTTTTTTGGTTACGAGTCTTGATCAAAGCCAGCGATCTCGATACACATCTGTTTTACGTTAAACTTTAATTTTCGCTGATCAACATTTCAAGGTCATTTTATTATACATATCTGTATGTATTTTTGATCAGCTACACGACGCAATAACAAACGAATTTAATCACACGCCAAAAAAAAAAAACCGATGACGTTGATAGCTCCGAAAAAAAATGACCAGGGAAAAAAAATATTCTTGCCAGATATTGGTCCTTTGGACATTAATTGAAATATATTTTTTTTCATCGCAATAAGCCGAAGAGACATTTATGTGGGCCTTACTTAAATGTATCACCCTGTATTTGTACGTTTCTTTTCATTATCAAGAGGAATGAGTCAGATGACTAATATTTTCGAATATTTTTACTTTGACACTTTCTAAGGATATGATGATGACTTATGTCGTTAATTTTATTTGTATACAATTTTACGTACATACAAATATATATATATATATATATATATATATATATATATATATATATATAGACATATAAACTCTGCCGCGATCAATTATCTAATGGTAAAAAAGAAGAAAAAAAGAAATGGAGGGAAAGAAACAGGGATACGATAAGATAACATAATAAATGCAAGTGTTAGGTGACGAATAAGTTCATTGAATATTCAAATAGTTATTACATTTTTCTTTTTTTCCCTTATACATTTCGACGATTTTTCGTAGTATATGTGCATTACTTCGACAGTTCCTTGGACACACAACCATACTTTTAAGAATAATTGTTCTAACATTTTCCACGATAAGAAGTGGATAAGAAATGGTAGCGTTTTTAATATAAGGATCAAGCGCACGTGAAAATATCCACAAATTTCTTCGAACTCGCGTCGAACAAAAGCTTTGCTCCATTTTCTTTGAACTTTATCGATAACGAACAGTAAGTAACAAGCAAACTTTCTCCAACTATATTTTTTCTTCTCAAGCATAACGTTCTTATTTTTTTTTTTAATTTTTTAAATTTAACTCGAACGTTTTAACTTTTCAATTTTGTAATTTTTCACCAGGCCGAACTTTACTTTATGTAAATTTATTTTATAATTTATCTGCAAACGGATAATCTCAGAGTCCAAGAATTGGAAGATAGGATTATTTCCTTAAACGATGAAAATTCCAATGTTATTATTCTTGTGCGTGGTGTTCATCTGTGGACTCTATGGTCTATCCGATGCTGCTAGTATCTCAGCAGGAACAGCTACGGGTACTACAGGTAAATTTATTTATTTATTTATTTTTGTTTTTCACGAATCATTGATCTATTTCAATCTTCTCGCATACGGCTACTCTCTTTCCTAATATTTGTTTCAATGAAATCATTCGTTGTTTTATTGTCTTACCACATTTTTCTTCCACATTTTATTACTCTTTTGACATTCTAATCAAGCAGATTAATATTGAAAACAAAAAAAAAACGAAAAAGAAAGAAAAAGAGATGGACAGAATGGAATTTGAGTTTAGCACGAGTGCTTTTTCGGAAGGTTCGATACCCGAATAATAGAAAGATCTAAAGATCTAAATTAGCTTTAACAGAAGATTATTTCAGGCAACGCTACGCCAACCAACGAATATGTCATCCCAACGATGAATATTAATGGAACCGATCTTGTCAATGTTTATAAACGAATGATAATCGAAACGATCCGTTTGGTCGACCAAGCAATTCGAAGTCTACCTGATGGACTTCTCACGCCGATTATAAATGCCTTAGAAAGGATCTTAAAACCACTGGAAGAGTTATTGTCCGAGATTATGCGTATTGTGGCACCATCGCTTAACCAAATTTTCAATCACATTTATCATTTTCTGAAGCAACTGCTTGATTGTCTTGGAGACACTTCGAACAATTTGAAACCTATTTCTTCTCTTATACCATCATCGTCATCATCATCATCATCACTACAACTATTATCACCATAATTATCATCATCATAGCCACAATTACCACCACCACCTTCTTCTCCTTTACCGATCATTTACCGTCATTAATGAACCCATTTGAATATGATCCCCTTATTATCGTCAAATTTCTTAAATATGTCCACAGAAATTGGAAACTATGGCTTTGACTTACTTTCAAACATTGGCAACCTTCTAGAATGTAAACTATCGGGATCGGATAGAATACCTTCTACTGTCGAAATTTCAACGAATCCGCTAGGAAGTTTTAAAGCAGTATTTTGTTTTATACTTGAAAGAATTATTGATACTAGAGAGAAGATAAGGAATAATAAGTTAGCGCAGCCAATTGAAATAATTTCTGAAAATATTGTACCGTCGTTCAAGGAGCTCTTGCAGAATGTGCTTGACAGTCATCTTCTTTCACCAACGTATTATTCTTTGATTCGAACTATCTTACATTTATTCGATATGGGCTTTTTTATGAGTTTAATAAGGAATGCTATATAAAATATTTTAATAATTATTCCCCTTTCTCTCTTTCTCTCTCTCTCTCTCTCTCTCTCTCTCTCTCTCTCTCTCTCTCTCTCTCTCTCTTTTTTTCTTTATAAATAAATAAATATATATGTATATATATTTCGTCGAATGAAGGTCATTTGATTTTGCAAATAATATTCCAAATTTATATGAAAATTTTCAATATCTCTGATAACATTTAAAATACTTAAAGTATATTTTTTGATAAGATTAATATTTCATATCGAAAATATGACGAACAATTATTATGTGCCTTTTATTTTAAAAAGAAAGAAAGTTATTGTGATTAATATATGATTAATTTAGATTATAATTATGATCACATGTTAAACAATTTTGAAGAGATATTATATATATAATAAAATAATATATAATATATAATATATACGACACAATATAGAAAAAAAATATATGTATATATATATACTTACTTAATACATGCATACATGTGTATAATATATATATATATATATATATATATATATCTTTATGCAAAATTATTAACGGAAGATTATCGTACGTAGAAATTTTATGTTGAGAGAGATTGAACACGATTATTGTTTTATGCATATCTTTTTCCCTTTCGCTTTCTTAATAAATCTTTAGCAAAATTTAATACGCATACATAGATATACGTACATATTATATAGAATTTAATCGTAGTATTAATTATATTTTACTACTATTTTAACATTAACACATTTATCTTGCCGCCAGAGATTTCTTTTTCTGTTGGCGAAAGTTTAACGTAATCGAGCAAAATTACGAAAGGGTTTCGACAGAAAAAAATTTTTTTAATGGTTACCGATAAATAAATGCGGGCTGAAAGTATTCGAAAAATTGGCACGATATAAGAAACTTTATAAAGTATATACATATGGTACATATTAAAAATATCTTATTAAACTATACAGGAAGACATCAGTGATTTAAAAGCCATTCATCATAATTCTATTAAGGTTTTTGAATGATCTATTATCATAGTCTTTCTTTCGGATCATATAATCCTTCTGTGCAATTAACTAATGAAACTTTCTGAAAGAGTTTCTATCGAATGCGAGTTTATGGAAAGGTTGTTACTATGAAAACCATATTAAGGAATTACGTAAGACATTTCTTGTAGTCAATAATCTTATTAGGTTAGTTTTGATAGTGTAATTTTAGAGAAAAACAAATTATTGCAGAAAGATAAGATAAGATGACGTTTAACAAAATGACTTATTGCCATGACATATATGTATACATATATGTGTATATATATATATATTCCTTTATTTTTGTTTATTTTTCATTTAATATAAAAAAAAAATATATATATGTAGCATAGAATTTATATTTATATTTCTTGTTTAATGTTAACAAAAAGAAAAAGGAACAGAGAATAGTATTATGGAATTAGGGTTACTCGTTGACGTGTTTTTCTCACGGTTTCTGTCAAATCAGTAGATATGACAATGAAAGTTCTCGTAATCAATCGACTTCATGTAAATTACGTTTCGATCCAGTCATCGTTTATACGATATCATTGATCCGTATAAAGGGGTAGAGACGATATGCAGACTGACAGGTAGACGCGGACGGGCCCGACAGGAAATTGCATCTGAATCGATTCGGCTATCCTGTCGAGAGTTAAAGGGATCACGTCAAAATTTGTGTCTTCTATCTGAACGATTTCAATCATTTTAAGAAACGAAGATGGAACTCAAAAGAGGAGAGATCGTGACTTTTCTTGTATATATTATAAAAATTATTTTTATTTATTATAAATGATTTTAATATATTATAATTATATAAAATATACTATTAGAGAGTATTGTATTATATTAGTATAATATTATAGAATATATATATATATAATATAATACTATTATAATATATATATATATTAATAATTTATAAGAAATAAAAGTATCATATAATTTTTCTAATATAACAATTCCTATAACAAATAATCTATATTTCTTGTAAAAAAAGATGGTTTGTTAAAATTTATAGTTAAATCACGTAATAGTCCTTATCTTGAGAACTAATTTCACGTTTTACGTGGCTTCGACGTACAGGCAGACGATAATAAACATACAAACATACATACATACATGCATACATGTATACATATGTATTCATTCTACATAATAACGTTACTGTTGCTGTTGCATAAGACGAAGGACATCACGCCGGATGCGTGCTCATAGACGAGCTCGTACGCGTACTTTACAGAAACAACGATTCTGCAATAATCCTATACACGTTATCTTCCTTTACAAACGATAATATCGATCTTACACGTGCCACGATCACGTTTTCTCAATTCCGTTTTCCCTCTTTCGAATATCTACATCAAAACGAGAAACTTAGGAATAATGTACCTTTAAGTACGTATATAAATATATAAACTTAAGGCATATAATGAATAGAGTATAATCGTACAATTACTGTGCCATTAACTTTACCCATTGTGTAAATACCGAAAATAATCGAATCTAATAGGTTTATAATTAATTGATATAATACATGGATATTAATTAATTCAAATATTTAGAAATTTATTAATCCAAAAAAAAGAAAGAAAAAAAATAAATTTACAAACAAAATTGCAATTTGTTTTGTAACTAAAACTGGCGAGATTAGATTGGTATTAAGTCATGATAATGCTTTGATAGATAATTAAGTATGCAACAATGAGAAATCTTTAAAAACAACATCGATGACGAATATATCTATTTATGCATGCGCAATATATAGATAAGTAGATATATCACATCTACAGATACATACATATTACACATAAAGTGTAAGGACAAGAATTCGTATGACAAATATTGGCCTTCATTTTTCTTGGTTTGACGTCAGTCAAATTATAGATGTGTTCATTTCTAAATACTGTTATTACAGAGATAAGTGCTAAATATATCGATTAGTGCATATTTGGAAAATAATAAAACAAAATTTGGATTAGAGGCGATTTTGATTTCTCTTCTAAATCAATGAAGAAAAAATATGTTTTGCATCGTGCAATTTATTAGACGCAAAAAGAAAAAAGAATTGAAATAAGAAAAGCATAAGCATAATAATTGATTATATGACCTTCTTTTCTCAATAATGAAAAAAACAAAATCGATGTTATCAAAATATAAATTAATTCATTTTATTAGTCATCGCTATTGACTTTCCATGCCATAGTTCTTTCTTTTCTTCCTTTTTATTCTCTCTCTTTTTTTTTTCTTTTTTGTTTGACAAACCGTTCACATTCCTATGCATATACCTACATTTTCAAAGGCAATTGCGTAAGCAGTGATAACGATAGACGACCACTCGAGCACGTAAATGAACCTACGGCCTCGATTCGGCGAGCCTTTCTACAGATGGAAATATTACGTTAGTATGGTACCCGTGGGACCTACCTTGTCTCTTTTGTGTGACACCATTTTCAAATGATTAGCTTTATGGATAACCGAAATTGTAGCTGATAAAAAGAAATAATATGGTGGTGATGTTTTCACTCGCCAATAATTATAACAGAATAATAAATATTTATATTTCGGATGCCAACGATATTTCTAAAAAGAACATATATTAATTTTGTAGTTATTTATTATATTATATCATTTTATTTACAATTAAATAAAAAAGAACGCAATAGCATTTATATCTCTCTAGTATTTTTAAAATATCGTATTGCAATAGGTTCAACTATACATTTCGTCGTATGAAGGCCATTTGATTTTGCGAATATAATTCAAAAATTTATATTAAAAATTGTCAATATCTCTCCGATGAGATTCAAAAGTATTTAACGTATATTACTTGACAGGATTAATATTTCATATCTTAAAATATGACGAACAATTATTCCGTGCCTTTTATTTCAAAAAAGGAAATAACGAATATAATTAAATAATTATATGTATTTAATAAATAAAATTATTGTGATTAATATACGATTAATTTTGATTATAATTGCGATCACGTGTTAATCAATTTTGAAGAAATATAATATATAATATATAATATACACGACGACACTGCGAAGAGAGAGAAAAAAGGTAATACGTATTATTAAAGAGGGGTGACTAATTGCGATTGCAGGTGATGAGGGAAGAGGTGGAGTAAAGAGGGAGAAGCCTATCGCGATCGTTCGTGGACCACCGAGCGCGTCCTGCTCGTCTTCGCAGGAACACCTTTTTTTCTACGACAATGCACCTCGATATATAGTTTTGCCCACATCCCGTGAGTAGAGTCAGTCGTGGTACGAACGCGAGAACGGAATTGTCATTCGTTTGTTGCCAGACGACGAACGTGTACTCTTTTTTATTTTTGTATATATTAAAAAAGAAAAGAAAAGAAACGAAAAAAGTACAAGTAGAAGTAGAAGTAGAAGAAGAAGAAGAAGAAGAAGAGAATTTTCGATTGACGGGCATGAGGATGAAAAAAAATCGATCGATCGAAGAAGACGGTGTAAATGATTGGTATCGAAGAAAATTAATTACAAGTAGGAGATAGATAAAGCGGCCGTACTAGCACTACGGCGAAGTGGAAATTATGTAACGACGACGTTACAGTGCGCACGAAGGAAGGAAGGAAGGAAGGAAGGAAGGAAGGAACGCATTAGATCATTTGATAAATATTATTAATTTATAGATTTTCCAATCGTTTATGATAAAAAGTTTTGTCGAAAGGATGCCTGGACGTTCGCGTTCGCTGGTATTTCTTTTTCCTCTCATCGTTGTCGTCATCTCGTCGATCATTTGTACAGGTGTTGTTGCATTACTTACGTTTTATCACGGTTTCTTTTCTTTGTGTTTCTATTTCCTATTTTTTTTTTTTTCTTTTTCATCCAACCGCGTTTATATTACGTCATTGAAATATTCTCGACGCAACGTTTGTTATGTTTGAAAGAATCGCAGGATGTTCTTTTTTCTCTCTTTTTTTCAATCTCAATTTTTTATTTCTTTTCTTTTCGTTTTTATTTATTTACTTTTTTATTTTTTTTTATTTTTTTTATTTTTATTTATTTATTTATTTTTTTTTAGGATCATGCCAAAATTGTCAAGACACCGCTTGGGAGAAAGTTAGCGGAGCTAGGCCTGAGTATACCATTTCTAAAGTTGCTTTGTTCAGCGGCGAAGATGCACATGGTATTGTCATCCCTTGTTTCGAAAGGTATAACATATCATTTTTTTTTTTTTCAATTTTCACATGATTTAATATTTAATTATCACCTGATTCAGGTGTAAACGAATTAATTGCACTGCCTTCGTGATCGACATCGAAAGAAGTCTCTGTTATACTGTTGAAGTTGAAGGTGACGAGTTTGTTCCAGAATCAAACTCTATATTTTATCACGAAGTTTGTATAAAAGGTAACGACAACATTTTTCTTATGTTAAAATGTTCGTTGAAGAAATTCATTCGAGATATATTTTAGTATCTAAAACCTGTAAAGAAAAGAAACTCTGGCAAGTAGAAAGAACGTTGGGGGCTATTTTACTCGATGTTGGGTCTGTTTGGTTACCACAGGCTATGCGAAGAAATCGATGCTACAAAACGTGTATTGATGCAGGTAAATCAAAATTTACATTATCGATATCCTTGATATCAAGTCGGTTGGAAAAAAAAACAAATAAAAAAAAATTAAAACAAGTCAATTATAAAAAATTCGATCCTACGTCATCGTCATTTACAATATCAAATTCAACGGAATATGAAGTTAATCTCGAATTTTTATTTTCAGGCGGTGCCTGTAAATCAGCACAATTTCGTACATCGAAAGCATTATCGATCAATAATACATTGGGAAGATGTGCCTTATCGATGGTCGAAAGGAGTATCAGGCCACAGGCTTATAGGGCTTCCATGTATAGAGACGAGTACCTACAACATCAGTGTCATGATATACGTGAGTAAAATCTTTAAGAAACTTTATTAGAAAATATATAATAATATATTTACATCATCTATATTAAATATATATACTTCATTTTAATCATCTTACAATAGGAAAAAGAGATTATTGGAAATATATAATCTATCGATGATATAGATCACATATTATATTTCAGTGAAAATGGATTATTGTTCCTATGCTGAATTTTCGAATGTAACCCTGCCATATTCGGATCTTGAATTACCTGGTGTTGACAAACAAGAGGTATCAAATATTTAATTAGAATTTATATATGTATATATATATATATTAATACTATGCTTATAACTTAAAGTAATATATTAAACAGTGCGAAAGTAGATGCGATCTCGGTGAAGATGGTTTCATCTGTAGAAGTTACACAGTTGTGTACACCACAAACAAGAAACCAATTTGTCGATTACATTCGGAAGATACATTGAGCCTTGGTACCAGTTCACTTGTTAACACACCTAACAGTGTTTACAAAGAACGAGAGCCTTGTTTAGATGGTGAGCTTTTTTTTATTTTTTTTTTTTTTTTTTTTTTAATAAAAACTAACATTTGTTCCAATCGCAAGATTAAAAGATATTGTCGTTCAGTTAAGGTACGTTGCAGTGACACGACGTTAACGGTCACTTTGATTACGATGGAACCCTTCGAAGGTAGACTCTACGCCAATGGTTATGGAAATGATTGTGGTATTCAAGGCACCGGTCGAAATGTAACAATACTAACACTGCCTTTACCAAAAACCGAGGAATTGGATATGTCTAAAATTCCATGTGGCTTTACGCCAGCATTTTCAATCGATAATGAAAATCGGTGAGTTTTCTAATAATTATTTCATCGACTATATTCCATTGATATTTTCAATAATTAACAGAACAAGGACGATGATATGGGCTACCATAGTCGTACAGTTCAATCCTATTATTCAAAGGCTTGGTGATCAAGCTGTTAAAGTTGGATGTACCATAGGTGAACATGATATTCCGCAGCCTAGAAACGTATCAGTGGAATCGAGTTTAAATTTTGCTGATCCCAAGTGAGCACTGTTTTGAGTCTTACAATATATATTATGTATTTGACTTTTTTCCCCATATCCGTAATAACGTTTTTAGCGCAGGAGTACCGCCAATTTCAACAATCGTAATGAACGCATCATCGGAAGTACCAATGATAACTATGAGAATTTTAAACGAGAATCATCAGGATGCAGTCGTTACGAAGTTGGGAGAAAGGCTGACTCTCAGAATTGAAATTAAACCAGCTGATGGTATGTCGTCGGTTAAGTATCTCATCATCGTAAATTTGATCAATCATTCGTATTGCAGTTTCTTCTCTCTTTCTCTCTCTCTCTCTCTCTGACTCTTTCTTCAAAAGGGCAATTAAGCATGATCGAATTTGATAAATGATAGATATAAAACTAAAGCACGGAATTAAATAGAATTTCAAGTATTTTAGGTCCATACGATATCATGGCTGGACATCTAGTAGCTAGTAGCGCAACAGGACATTGGTCTTATCTTCTACTTAACGAAATTGGATGTCCTACGGATCCAACAACCTTTCCAGCGTTATCCAAAGATCCAATTGATAATCGTTCACTCATTGCAACTTTTACCGCGTTCAAATTTCCTGAAAGTCAATTGGTCAGATTCAACGTTATTGTTAAATTTTGTTTAAATAAATGCGAGCCGGTAAGTTAACAAGTTTTTATCATCATTGAATTCAATGGAAGGATATATTATAATTGGAAGCTTTTCTTTTTTTTTTTTTCTTTTTTTCATTTTTAAGACACATTGCGAAGGAAATCGTATCTCTTATGGAAGAAGGAAACGAACGTCGACAGTCGTTGCATCAACGTCGGAGCCATATATTGCTGCTGAGGTAACTGAAATTTTCAGGAACAAAACCCCAGATGAACTACCATTACAACTGTCTATCATAGTTCAGAGTCCTGTGATTTTTGCGGATCCTCTACTGTCCAAGGATAATACTACTCCCGACACGATTCTAATCGCTGGTGGACGTAAGTTTAATCGTCGTTTGACAACGATTTATATCAATTTATCTAATCCATTTTTGAATTATTCCTTTTATTGGCGTTACGTTTGTTTTTCTTTTCTTTTTTTTTTTTTTTGTAGATTCCATCGATGGACTACTCTGCGTAGATGCCGGTTTAGTTTTAGGTTTACTCATCTTTTGGCTTATCATTCAAATAGTTTTGATAGCCTCTTGCCTCTTGGCGATTGGACGATACAGAAGAATGGCCATAAGAGCGGAAGAAGACAGGGCTGATATATTGGCTAGACATCTTTATGGTATTCACGGAGGAAATTTTGAAATTGCTCGAAGAGTCAGATGGGCCGACAGAAACAATTCCTCGATCGGTTGATTTATTATCATCGGCCGAAATCTCAAATCACTGTTGCACCTTTTCTTCTCTTATCTCTTTATCTCTTTCTCGTTTTTTTTTACATTAACCATACTGACAATAATAATAATAATAATAATAATAATAATAGTAATAATAACAATAATAATAACAATAATAATAAAATAATAATAAATAAATAATAAATATCGTAAATTATTCGACGAAGAGTTTGTACTTTGTTACTTTGAAATTTATTTCTACGAAACGATATAACGATAGTATACAATACATATAAAATATAACAATTAAGTTACGATACGACGAAGATGAAGTCTTATATAAACGATCTTGTATAGTAAAAATGTGAGAAAACATTTAGCTCAACTGTTCATATTTATTAACATATCAAAGAATTAATGCATTAATACAAATAAAGTAGTAGAAAATATTATAAAATATATATCGCTAAACAGTTTTCCACAATGGACCATTTCGATCTTGTAATAAATCAGTGTTATTAATTTCCAGCAATGGCCAATTAACCTCTCGCCGTCTTATAACAATTTCCATAAGAAACCAGGCTTATCTCTGTAATGACATAAAAAATGAAATTAGTATTATAACGAAAAATATTTATTATTTTTTAATTAATTTTAATCTCCAATGCGTGTATGAATTTACTTTTGCCACAGGCAACTGCACAGTTTAATTTTCCTGGATTTTCATAGTTGTTGTTGTCTGATCCACATACTGGATTATATTCTGGAGTAACCTGCATAAAAAATAATATATACATATATATTTCTTTATTATTATTATTATTATTATTATTATTATTATTATTATTATTATTATTATTACTATTTTTGTTTTTCATTAGAGAAACATTAACGATATGAGATTGTACACATATTATGTATATATAATATATGTGTGTATGTGTGTATCTAACACGCAGTATATACATACATATATATATATATATACAGTGGGAGACAAAAGTATTCGTACAGTAAGTATGTGAAAAGAAAATGATCTGTATTTTCTACATTATTGATCAGATTGACATAAATTAGTTCGCATGTTATTCATTATCGTACATCTTTAATAATTATTATAATTTAATAAGATTATAATTATTATAATCTTTAATAATTAATATAAATGCAATGTTTAGTATTTCGTAAGATTCCTCTTTTGACGAATAACTTCACCTAATCTGTTCTGCATTGATAATACTAATTTTATTATAAAACCCGGTGTTATACTATCCCACTCTTTTTTTTTAAATTTCTTTTAAATGTTCTTTCAATGTTATATTATATTTTTTTACTCTTTTTCGAGTTCCCACTTAGCCTATTTTAAGCAAACTACTAGAATTCTACTGGTGCAATGTTTGTTTTGGGTCAAATGTTCAAGATCAAATATATCTCTTATATTTATCAATATAAATAATACTGTACGAATACTTATGTCCCAGTGAAATTTCACCATTTGATGAAAAATTAAGTTTTACAAGTGACCAAGGATTATAATTAACTTTTATTTATTTATATTACTTACTACTAATATTATCAAATAACATGTGAACTAATTTATGTCGATTTGATCAATAATGTAGAAAATACAGATCTTTTTCTTTTCATATACTGTACGAATACTTTTGTCCTCCACTGTATATATAATTAGGTAGGTGATGACGCACCTAAGCAAGTATATATATCCTTATTACTTATCATATATTCTAATACTTTAACAAAGATCAATAATGATTAATCATATTACGTAGCTCGGTATTTCCTTATATTTTCCTTCTTTATCTATACATATTTAAAAGAAAAAAAAAAAAACTAACGTATACATTAGCACGCATTGAAGAGGAAGAATATATTCTTATTGGCACGTATGCTCGTGTATATGCATGAAATCGATTTATAGAAAAGCCAAAAAGGTAAAAAAAGATTAGATTATTTAAATTATATTTATTTACCGAACATCTAGTAATGCAATTTTCATAAGCTTCGTTTCTTGGAGTAACAGGTGTAGGTGCTGCTTGCGTCGAGGAGAACGGTCTGTCAACAGGACCATCGAAACCGAAACCATCTACTCGAGAAATATCATCGATATTCAAGCCATTCTGAAATATGATAAGTATATAATAAAGATAAAGAATAAATTATATGATGAAATACATATACACGCACGCACACACACACAGACACATATACAGGTACGACGAACTTTCAAGAAACAGTTGTTTATTTATTTGACCAATCAGGTTGCTCTTGTTAAGATCTAGTATTGTATACAACGAATGAAACATTCGTACTCTCTGATTTGTCGAAATAATCGAAAGGCAATTGTTATTATATAGGCTAAAATTTAAAATAAAACTCGTAAACTTACCTGAGGGAAGGCCGTCGTGTTTGATATTATTGCGAATACAACTGTAATAAAAAAAAAAAGAGAAAAAACAACAAAATTTCGTATTCATTCTCTGTATTATTAAATATAAGATAAATAGAGAAAAAAAGGAATAAAAAAATGTCACGTATCGATATATAATTCGACGGAGATCAAATCGGATTATTCGAATTTTCTACATTTCCTCAGATATTTTTAGTAAAATGAAAAGATTATTATTGTTTAATTAACTCACTTAAAGTTGTAGAAATGATGATACGATACATCCTGTTAAATTGTATATATAATAAATTTACGCGAAAATTTTCTTGTACGATCGAATGTTACTCAAGTAAGTTCGACGATCAACTGTTTGGAAGTCGATCTGCAGTCTTCACTTTTATACCGATCTGACTGATACGAGGTCAACTCGGAAATAATTGTTGTCTATCCAAGAATTTCTAATACAAACACGCATTTTAATGAATTAGAATTGGATTTTCCCTCTTTCACACATTAAACAAGATGAATTGGTTGTTTTGTGCGTTAACCCATACAACGATAACAACAATGTCGTGCATATAACATCTTATTTTTTTCTCTTTTTTTCATATTAAATAAAATATATTACATTATTCGTTCTCTCCCCACTCTTTCACCCGGAATTCGGGAATAGATTATAAAAAGTAAAAGGAAAGGTAAACCATAGTTATCATCAGGTCATGATTGACCTCGTGGCCAAAAATTCTGTCTGGATTTCTTCCTCGTTTGATCGATAAATGATTCGAGTCGTTGTATAATTATTCAGAGGAATTGCTTCATTAACACGTTGACCCGTGTCACCCGTATTTGGATGACGTCAAAAATCTTGATTAGGCCGTAAGCGGGTGACGCTTATTTGAGTGCTTACAAAGTATTTCGAAAGTTATTTCACAAAATATGAGACGATTGAATTGTCATAAACGTTTATTTACAAAAATTATTTCAATGGAATGTTTTGAAACAGTCCATACAAAGTCGCGGAATGCCACGCCAATTTTACAGGGATCGTCCGTGGCGCCACGATGAATTTTCTATTATGCGATACATATAATGATGAAATATTATCTTCAATAGATGTTACAGTAAAAATAAAAAAAATAAAAATATTTTTTTTATTTAATAATAAAATTATATTTCATGTATAAATAAAACTATTTTCAGATGTTTTATACTGTATTCATTTCTTCACACCACTACATCAACGATGATAATAATAAATTATAAGTATTGTCATTTTTTTAAATTATATATATATTTCTATCAATCTGGCCGCGCCGGTAACCAACCCCCATAGCGTCACTGTCAAATTGAGGCCGGTTATCGGCGACCACCGTGGATTTTAATATGTTTGAAGTGCGCATGGTATAGCAACGCGCGTGACCTGACGAAGATTTTTTTGTAAACTCACTTGGCAGTGAACGTGTTAATCAGAAATCCATATGTGGTGTGGACAAGGTCAATCAGAAAGTCAGGTTCAGTGTTTGTAGAATGATAAAAAGCTAAAAGAGAAAAAAAAGATTAATAAAAAAAAAACGATCGTCGTATTTCCAATACGACATTCATTTCACGAATATCAGTTTTCGATAAGTGTGATGACAATGAATCATGTTAATTTAATTCATTAATATTCCTTTTAAGTATCAGTTAATATTTAATTCTCCTGATATTAATCGGATATAGATTTTCCGTTTCTTTAAAAAAAAATTACTTAAATATATTAATCTCTAGTCAAAAATTGTTCATTAATAACCTCAAAGATTTAGATCGATATTCGTTTGCTCTGTGTATATATATATATATGTATATATATATATATATATATATATATATATATATATACACATACGTACATACTTGTATATTGTCTGATTTAAATAAAAAAATATTTAATTTTTTTATTACTACACATTATTTATCATGAATTTTACTATTGAGGAAATAATTTGAATTGACGTGATTTACTGTCCTTCTATCTTACAGTATGAAAGTAACAAGAATAACATATAAAGAACTTGCATATATTTAACGTATATTTTAATAACTATATGTTATAATACTTCATATGATACATTACAAAGCATATAAACAGTAAATATATTCTTGTAATATAATACAGTTGTGATATATATATATATATACGTACATATATATAATATGTACGTATGTATGCAAGTTCGCATTTATGCTTTTTTAAAGCAACAAGGATGAAAATTCTATTGTGCAACATTTTGATAACTAATTTTATACAAGTATCTATTTTCTATCAGCGTTCTGCATACAATGTATCAAGTCACAACTTATATAAATCTTTTATATATACAATTTTTATAACTTCACATTTCAACAGTATGATTGTATTTCTTGTTTCTAGCATTAAGGACAAAATTGTAATTCCATAAGGGTAAAGAATTATAGTCGATGTTATAAAGCATAACTTATATAAGTGAACATAAAAATACCTTTCATAAAATATATGCATATATGTATATTTTGTATTATTAAGTCATAAAGTGCCATTAAATAAAATAATTTCGTTTAAATAATCCTGAAAAATATTTCGATTATTATTTGATAATGTTTTAAGTTTTAGATTTTTGTCAGATGAACAACAAATCAAACCGAATTTTACTTTGCACCCATAAGTCTTGATAATCTTATATAATTCAATAGTATCGCCGCAAAGACATGACTTATTTTTTATAATGCTTAAACTCGTACATTCTATTTTAGACAAGTGGTAATGTATAAGTCATGTACGTACGTTGATCGTACCTAAAAAGAGTGTGTTTTATACTAAAATTATATATGTAATAAATTCGAAATGATTCAATATTGAGTAACAACAGGATATTCCTACTATCATGTATATTCTGGGCTCTGGCAGTTAGAGGAATGGTAATTTTTTAAAATACAATTAACTATGTTTTGTAAAATACAAGTATCTGTTATGTACAATTAATCAATTTTTTTTATGTATAGTATCGAAAGAAAAATTATATATTAAAGGAAAGTTATATATGCGAAATCATAACATTAAATGTTAGATCCAACATATATTAAATTTTTAATTGGATTAGAACAAAGTTTAAGTGATTTCATTCTTTTTTCTTTACTATTGTTTCGAGTTTCATTTAATTTCTCCACTTGGCATAGTACTTGATAGTTAATGGTTTATTAACATTTAATTAATCTGATTCTTCTCAATATATATTACATAAATTGACCAGTCTTTTGCTTTGCTAAATCTGTGGCCTTTTTAGCAGCATCTTTTACTTGTTCTGCTTTGTCTTTTAAAGAATGTTGTAAACCTTCTGCCAGAATTGATTTATTAGCTGACAAATCGTCGGGCTATAAATTGATATTAAAAATTAAAAAAGTATGAAAATTTACAGATAGTGTTCATATTTGATACGTTTACCTGACAACTGCTATGAGTGGTTGCTAATTGTGCTGTTTGCGGGAACATACGTCCAAGAACGTGATTGAAACCTAATGACATTTTCATATAGTTCTTTTTTAATCTATCTTGTCCAAATGCTTCAATTGCTTTACTAAATCCAAGCACACAACTCCATATCCATGCTGATCTGTGCACTGTAGTCCATGAAGGATTTTCATCGGAAACTCGATAAACAACTTTTTCGATAACGCTCTAAATAGCAATGTTAAGATTATGTTATATGATATTCAAGAAAGCGACGAAAATTTAACCTTAATACAGCGTATTCTATTTGCAATTACTACCATTGCTTTGTTATAGGTGAAGTTTCTTGTATACGTCGTCAATGTCTTTGCTTCCGGATCCAATATGCTTTCCTCTATGATTTTAACAGATTTCTTTTTAACTAACATTTCACCCCATTTTGGTACTCCGTTTGTTTTTGTCAAGAGACGTTTAGAATAAAGCTTGCCATTCTTAACTTCTCTAGATATAGTATCTTCGGACAAGACATGCGAGCTATCAACATAATAAAAAAATGACAATCTAGGAAGTTCGTAAATAAGTAACTATATGTCCAAGCTAAGTTATTAATATGTTTTATAATACCTGTGGGGATTAGGGTATTTGACCCAAAATCCTTGTACAACTTGCTTCCAATTAAAGTAAAAGGTAGTATTGTCCTCAAAATACTTAACCATTATAATGACAAATGAAACCAAACGAGCTATACTATCAATAACTATCTTTGTAAGTTTTCTTGGAATATTTTATTAATAATTGGTTGATGATCTTTCAAGTTTTTATTAAATAACTGGATGGTTCTTTATTATCTGAAAAACAATAATGCAATATAATATGATAATATATATATGTTATGTAATAAATACAAGATGATGATATATATATATACATATACACATATATATATATTTATTTATTTAAATACATATACACATAAATAAGTATAAGAAAATATAAATAATTAAACCGAAGTATCGTAATGTTTACACAAAAATATATATTCATATATTTATAAAAATGTTTATATTACGAATATCGTACACATAATAATTTCATTATCGATATACTCACATACTATGATATCGATTTTATGAAATACATTACGAAAGAAATCTTCGAAAAAACTACATGATCTGTCACGTACGACGGTTTCAATTTCTTCGTTGGCACAAACACGAAAGAAAAAAATCGCACTAATGAAAAATCCTGATAAAGCTTCAAGAGTATTTCTTTTATAAAAAATTCTCTACAAATATCGATAAATGATAAAAAATAATATCCGGATTGAAAATATTCTTAATTAAATACATTTTAAGTGTTTTCGTTAAACGACGTATTAAAATTCGATCAAAATTTATGCATAACAAGAAATTTAAATTGTAATATAATTAAAGTGAGTTTAAAAAATTTGTTTCGTCATAAACATATGTATGTTTATGACAAAATGAATGTTGAATGCGCATGTTGTAATTAACAATTGTTTAAAATGAAATAGAGAGGAAAAAAAAACAACAGTTGACCTATATTTTCACTATATATTTGAACAAACCGATAGTGAGATAATAAAAAAAAAAAGGAGGTCAAACGACAAATATAATTGAAGAATTATATAATCTTAACGCTATTTAATGTAGAAAGAATATTTGAATAATAAAATATATAAATATCGAATATAACGAGCGACGAAAGTTCATTATATGCCGTTTACTATGTTTCCTGTATAATTTAATGAACGATATACGTACAAATAAAATCGATTCGAAGCCATAAAGTGGAAATATTATTCTCCCGATGATCGACTAAAGTATTGTAAGCGTAATTAAATGAATAAAAAATTGTGTCGCGGAGAGAGGCATGTGAGATATTACGTGCTGGAAACTTACCGTAAAAGAATATTCGTGATAAATTCGTGGGACTCGGGTAAATAACAATAAAATGTTGTTTATTCCGTGATAAACATTTTCACGTTGCATGACTTATACACAGTAGTGCATGGATTAACTGAACGGGCAATATAGTGGGGGAACGAATAAAAGGGAAACATATCTATTGAGTTCTCTTTCTTTCGTAAGAAAAGGAAGGTGAACAGACGTCGGCGCCATCTACGTTTGCTAGAAATTTCTTTTCCCTTTTCTTTTTCTCACGTTAATCAATTTGAAAATTAATTAATGGGATATTATCAACATAAGAAAAATGTATATATATATCGTGTGTCACGTTGAAAATGCAATATTCTTTTTTACGTCTTAATTTATATACTTTTATAAATTTTTCTTATATTTTATCATCGTAACGTAAAAAGGATCGATTCGATCGTTTATGTTCGTCGATACTCGTGGTATATCGTGACATTTGAAATGGAAATTTGAAAATGAAATTTATTTTATTTAACAATTATCGCTTGAATAATTCAGACGGTTTGAATAATTTATATGGTTCAATATAATACAAAAGATTTACCGCCAGTGGGCATGCACGTAGCCCATGTTGGTGCGCCTGCTGCAAACCGGTATTAGAAAATTACTTTTTATTTCAATGATTTTTCTTCGATATCGGATTGTATATCCCTCAAACGATATTTATTACAATTGACAATCTGTTAAATGTGATGAACAAATGTTAAGACAAAATGATTGTATTCATTTACGTAAACGTATTTATAAGTATCGTTTATTAAATACGATTCGTCTGTAACATAAGGTGATGTTAATATTTTAATATTAATAATGGTAATGTTAATTATATTGTAAAATAAATGTATTTTTGATATTATTCTATATAATTATACTTGCTTTTTTTTTTTTTGATTCAGTTGAAACAAAAAAAGTATTGATCAAGAATGGAGATCATTCAGTCTTTATATTCCAACTTAATTGATGAGGATAAGGGCAACGTGTTTAAAGAAGTTAGCAGTTTTTATTAACGTGATATATATTTTATTAAATGTAATACGTGTAGGGGAGATTTCTCATATAAATATTCTGCTTGCAGTTACTACATGCATGCGTAGATGAAATTTGCGGACGTCCAGGACCGTCTTATCACAAGTTCATGAATCGTATAAATTGGAGTAAAGAAGCGTATGAAGATGTTTATAAATTAATGATAATGCTTTTACGTAATCCAGCATGTTTATATTTGATGGAGGAAAAGGTATGAAATCATTACTGGCAACTATCATGAAACAAATTATTATTACACTCGTGCGGCATTTGCTTTACGTTAAATAATTATTTTAAGCTTTTATTTGCCCCTTTTTTCTCTTTTTAATTGAATTTAATTCAACTTTTAGATGCCTCCGGAGTATCACGATCTTCCTGAATCGATTCAAAAAGATATCTTGAATTGTCTGAAGGTTAGACAAAAACAATTGACGCATGCTTTATTAATGGAACACTCTAAACAAAAATTACAAACCATGGTTGACTTTGATTGGAGATTAAAAGTAATAAAATATTTAATTATATCTTACACATGATTATCCATTAAAACGAGCGTATATTGAAATTTTATAACTTGCAGCTAGTCATGGGTACAAGTAAAATTGCATCGTTACGAGAACCTCTATTGCAATTAGATTTTATTGTTGAAGAAAAGGGAACACGACGTATCATCGACGTTGAAATGAACAAGGACGAATTAGATACGTTGATAACTACGATGGAAACAATAATATAATAATACAATAATGTAATCTCTCGCGTTTTGTATAATAAAATTAATTACATTTGAAAATATATATATATATATATATATTTTCAAATTATATATTATATATATATATATATATATATATATATATATATATATATATATATATTAGAGAATTCTTTTGAAGGTTTTCATGTGGTTCACGAATATAAGGAAAAAAAAAATAAAGTGAAAAAGAAAAAAAAATATTGCTACAATATTTAAAAAAAAAAAAAAAAAAAGAAACGAAAAAAAAACGAAAAAAAGAAACAAGAAAGAAATAAAAAGAAAGGACGTTGACGGGGATTATAATTAAATATACATAATGGTACACTTGTTTCACAGTTTATTAGATTATAGATAAATGTAGAATAGTTTAGTTACTATCATAACTGTTGATCGAAGATACTGAAGACTGTAGGTTTTGTGGTTTTTGAAGCGCCTCCGGTGTAAAAAGTGTTATATTAATATAATTTTACTTCAATAGTATTCAAAAACGCAAAAATCAATCAATCTCTCTCTCTCTCTCTCTCTCTCTCTCTCTCTCTTTCTCTCTCTATCTCTATCTCCACTCTTACATTAACGAGTCGACTCGATGTGCCGGAAGACGCCCCAAATCTATTTTAACAATCCATTTTGCTGTTACGCTGAGACACAGATTAATAGTCACGTTTAAAGAATTTCAAATGACAATGCTCTAATACTCTCTCTCTCGTTGCCGAAATTTGTTCCGTTGAGAAAGCCGGCGCAATTTCGTTGTAAATATCATTATGGACAATACTATTTTGATGAAATTCCATACGAATAAGGTTTACTATACAACTTTTTAATTTTAACTTCTGCCACCTCCTCCTCCTCCTCTTTCTCCTCATCCTCTACCTCCTCTGTTCCTGCTCCTCCTCTTCGATCTCATATTAATTCTTCCTTCTTCCACATCTACTACTCCTAGAGTCTCTCTCTTCTTACAACCCCCCTTCCCCTTCCCCTTCCCCCTCCCCCGGCCCCCTAAACTTCTCTCGTTCTTTATTTCTTATTCATTAATTATACCGTTCAAAAATCAATACCAACTTCTCTAACACTTGGAAATATTCTGATCGAGAGCATAATATACATGCTATATGCACTTTTTCTTTATCTTCTTTTTTTTTCTTTTTTTTCTTTTTTTTTTTTTTTTTTTAATTGTTCGATTAGCTTTAAATGGTCTACACGCTACTGTCTTAATAAAAAAAGCTTTCGCATGTAAATTACTCTGTTTTTTTTTTCTTTTCTTTTACTTCTGGGAGATCCGTATAAACGTAGAAATATTGTATGAAAAACTTGAAAAAGGTACCGTTCCTTCTTATTATTTTCTTTTCATTTCTTTTCTTTTTTTTTGTCCTTTTCACATTTCTCTTTTTTTTTTCTTCTCCTTTTTTCTCCCTTCCTATTACATATCTCGGGGCGGTAAAATTGTGCACGCTTGCCTTGTTTATTGTTATTAGGCGATGACGATACTTTTAATGATTATCATAAAAATTACGAGAGGATAGGCTTCATGTCGTAAATTCTTTTTCTCATTTTAAAAAGAGAAATATTTATCGAACAAACACCGAATTTTTTTTTCCCTTCTTCCATTTTCTTTCTTTTTTTTCATTTTTTTTTTCTTTTGTATTTATTACACGAACGTATTTTTTCCTATACGTCTAGATTAAATATCACTTACACTGTGTTTCAACTTTATTGTATAACGTTTCATGGTTTTTTTTCATTTTTTTTTTTTTTTACATAAAAGTTTGTGTATTCGTAGTGGTAGTGGTGGTGGTGATGGTGGTAATGGTAGTGGTGGAGGTGGTTGTGGTGGTTGTGACGGTGGTGATGGTGATAGTGATGGTGATGGTGAATGGCTGTGGGGTGATGGGATGGCATAAAGTACGAAAGTATCAAATCGTACCCATGTGCGTGTAAAAATGTTCTCTTGGTAAATGTGTTTAGTTTTGTATATTTCTTTGTTTGTTTTTTTTTTCTTCCATTTATATACGTGTAAAATACAAGAGTAGTCGTGTGTTTTTCATCCTGCGCTTATCCAAACATCATAAAAGTGTATATAATAGAAGTGTATAGTTTCTCGTTATATAACATAAAAAAAAAAGAAGAAAAAACAAAAAAAAAACAATCCTTGATATTATACAAATATAATATTTAAAGGAAAAACGAAAGACCGAAATTTAAAAAGAAAAGAAAAGAAATGAAAAAAGAAAAAAAAGGAAAAGAAAAATCAAGAGGTCCGCGAAAGGAAACACGAGCAAAATAAAATAAAATAATAATAAAATAAAAAAAGATCTTTTTATATATATGTATATCCATCGACTGTCCTCCCTCTCTCTTAAGAGAAATTTACTTTCTCTCGCGATACGAGCTTTTTTATTTTCTTTTCTCTTTCTCTCTCTCTCTCCCCCCAGCCCCCTTTTTTTCCATTTTATTTTCCTTTCATATATCTTTATTTTCGCTTAAATCACTCGTGCGGTTTGTTTTTGCGTACTTGCGCTTCAACAACTTTTCCCTCATCCAAACCATTTCTCCTTTCTTTCCGTCTCATTGCTATCTTTTCTTTTCTTAGTTATTATTATTATTATTATTATTTATTATTATTATTATTATTGTTATTATTATTAATATTAATATTATTATTATTATTATTATTCATTTCTTTTACCAAGTGTTTTTTATTAGAGCCTGCAGCGGTCTTTTTGTTTTCCTTCGTCGTCGTACAATTAATAATGAAAGTAAAATCGTACACCATTATTATTATTATTATTATTATTATTATTATTATTATTATTATTATTATTTTTATTTTCATTTTCATTTTTATTTCTTTTCCACGTTCCTTCCTCGTATTTGTATCTCTTTCTTTTTTTATTTTTTTTTTAAATTTTTTATTTAATTTTTTTTTGTTTTAATTATTAGGGCATCGATCTCTTTCGCGCACTCTCTCTCTCTCTCTCTCTCTCTCTCTCTCTCTCTCTCTCTCTTTCGTTCCGCGACACACACGCACACACTACTAAACAATTCTTACCTTCGACCCTTTTTGTTTTTTTTAATCTTACGCGCGCGCACTCCCCCCCTCTCCGCCGTCGGGCCTCTCTCTCTACTCTCCTCTTTCCCCTCTCTTTCTCTCTTTCTATCAGTCTCCTAACATTATCTCTCGTCTATTCGCCCTTCCATTCGCGATATATTATCTCATACTCGTTTTCTCTCATAGAAATATAATAATGTTAATGTTAACGTTTACACGGGAGGGCACCAGCCATTTTTGAGTATTACCAACCGGATAATTAATACGCTAAACGATAAAGATATTCGTCTATTCGATAAACACGACGACAATGAGACGATAATGGTAAGTAAATGATAATGATAATGATAATAATGATAACGATGATGACGACGACGACGACGGCGATGACGACGACGACGACGACGATGACGATGACGACGACGACGACGACGACAATGATGATGATGACTATTAATGGTGCTTCATGGAATATCAAGATGATGATGATAATAATGATGATGACGATGATGATGGTAATGAAGACGATGAAAGATGAGGATGATCTTTGAAAGGTTGATTTTTGTTCGCTCACATATGCGCATTGTTCTTTTTTTTTTTTATTTTTCGTTATTTCTCGGTAACCCTTTTTAAATGATAATAACCCTTTCTTTTGTTGTTGTTGTTGTCGTTGTTGTTGTTACTATTCTTGTTTAAATTCCTACACAGGAAGGCCAATAATTGTTAACCCCACCTGCGGCTGGGCTCGGCCCGTGGTAAAAATGAATTCAATGATCCTTCGGTTACGAGCGACCATACACGCGCTGAACGAGATAGATGCGATTTTAATTTTAATTATTAACGTTTTCCTTATTGTTGTTGTTGTTGTTGTTGCTTCTGTTGCGTCTTCTTCTTATTCTGAATCTTTTATTTATAAGAAGAGTCTCACAAACGCGTATACATGGGTTTTTGGGGTGGTGGGTGGTGGTTGGTGGTGGTGGTGGTTGTTGTTGATGATGTTGTTCTTTTTTTTGTTTTGTTTAGTTTTCTTCAAAATCATCGTTTTCGTTCACTTACTCTTTCCCTTATTGTATACCCTTTTTAGCGACCCTCGCTTGCTTCCTTTTAAATAATGCAATCGTTTTATAGTCCCCTCCCCTTTCTTTCGCGATGAATTCTTCCTTTTCCTTTTTTTTTGCTTTTTTCTTTTTTATTCGTCACCCTGCCGGCTTTTGTTTTCATCATAATAATTAATAGGCCTACTATTTAAAGTCTATAATGCTCTCATCATCCTTCTCTTCCTTCTTCTTCTTCTTCCTCTTCTCCATTTTCTTTTTCTTCCTTTCGCGATGTCGCGGTAACATCGTCATTCCTATTTTTTCTTTCCTTCTGTCTGTCTGTATGTCTGTCTGTCTTTCTTCTTTTCTTTCCTTCCTTCCTTCCTTCCTTCCTTGTTTCTTTCCATCTTTGCCTTTTATTTATTTTCTTTATCTTGTTTATTTATTTATTTATTTCTTGCTTTATCTTTTTCATTTTTGTGTTGTTGCTCGTAACGAAAGAACGTTATTTTCTGGTTTAGTTTGCAGGAATGGTCCAAATATACATATCTATATAATATACTTTTTTGGTTTTAACGAGAGAAAAGAATTTTCTTCTTCCCAAGATAGAATTCGGTTAATGGCGTTTATTCGTTCATGTTGTTTTGGTGATGCGCGTCGGCGATAATTTCCTGAAATGAAAGAGAAAATAAAAAAAAAAAAAAAAAAAAAAAAAGAAATTCGATTAGAATTCGTTCGGATCATCCCCAAAACTCTATTGCATATTCATTTTGATAAAGCTTACGTTCGTGTTGCATTCGATGGCCTCGTTAACCGCTGCTGCAACTGCTTTGTCGCTAATGTCGATTTCCTCGATGGCCTGCAACGTTCAACCAAAAACAAAGAGTTTGTATTAATAATAATAATAATAATAATAATAATAATAATAATAATAATAATAATAATAATAATAACAATAATAAAAATAATAAAAATAATAATAATAATAACAATAATAAAAATAATAAAAATAATAATAATAATAATAATAAAAAATATCAAAGAAAAAAAAATCCACAGAAATGCAATAACGTATTAGTTAAATAATAATCAGATGGCCCCTCGCTCAATAATCGTCATAAGATTTGTAATATTCAAGCATTCGGAGTAATTAGGCGATCATCATCTTTAATTACGATTAGGATGTATCACGAGGAAGAAGTCCAAGTATCTATCATATTTACTCGTAGGTACATGGAAACCAAACATGGGTTCCGAAGAGGATTACTATCTACGGAAGAGAAGGAATTTTCTTCTTTAGTGTCCATCAATAATATCTATGGTGACACCCACTCGAGCAATGAGTCATCCTATTCCCATAATCATACTCTCTCGTAACGATCATCGTCGATGTGTCTACATGTGTCTACATTGCTGTCTAGCAAGTAGACTCCTCTCTCTATCTATCTTTCTGTCGAAATACGACGACGATGACGACAGGACAGGAGAGGACAGAGAACATATGTTACCACCTAAAATCATTGTTATACCTTAGTGACCGAAGCAACATCTTCAGTAATGGCCGGTGCAGATGGCGGCGAGGCTGGGACGTCGATCGGGATGGCTGGTGGTGCCACCTTTGGTGGAGCTTCCTCAACGTTACTTTCTGTCGTACCAACTTCATTAGTCGCAATGGTGGTGGTCTTTTCCGCTACTGGGTTCTCGATTTCCGGAGTGCTCTGCAAAACAAACATCATGCCCGACGGACACAATTAAAATATTCTTTATCCCGATTTGAAAAGGCGCGTTTCCTGCCTATGACCCAAAAAACCAAACATGCTTTTTTTATTATTATTATTTATTTATTTATTTATTTATTTATTTATTCGTTTATTTGTTTATTTCAATATGATCAACGTAGGAACGTGAATCGATTCTGTCGAACCATTCCGAGCCAAAAAATTAAGAAAAAGAGAAAAGAGAAAAGAGAAAGGATATAAGAGAAAATTAAACGTAAAATTAACGATAAGAAATATTCCAATAATTTTTGCTAACTTTTTCTCCCCCCCCGCTTTGAATGTTTTTGAACGTAAAGAAATTGATAAAAACAGATATAAATGACAGGACAGAATCGTTCGCCATGCTTCGAGTTGCTCAAAGAACATGTGTGAACCTCGTTTGAGAAATCCCGAGAATAATAATAAGAAAAAAAGAGGAATAAAAAATAAACTCTGCATGCGGCATATACAAGATGCTTCTAATGAAACGCAATGGATGCAATTACGCGAAAAGAATAATATAACCCGATGATGTAACGACGATCGTACCTATCGAATAAAACGATAAATAAACAAAAAAAAAATCAAAAAATGAAATAAACAAAAAAAGGAGACAGAAAGAACAGATTAAATAAAAAAAGAAGGAATAAAAAAATAAAAATACAAAAAGAAAGTTTTATCATTAACGAAGGCTGCTCTTTCGAAGCGCCAGTTTTCTACTCATCTAAATGATTTAATGAAAAAAAAAAAAAAAATAATAATAAAAAAAGAAAAAAAAAAGAAAAAAGAAAAAGATAAAGATTACGTCTATCAATGAGTTTCACTCTATTTTAAGAAATTGATCTAATATCCGAGCGAACTATATATCATAACATATTAGCGATAATAACAAATTTAGCAAAAATGATGACGTTTCTAATAAGAAACTGATTTGCTGTTATGCTTAAGATCTCTATATATATGTATGTGTGTCTATCTATAGATCTATATATATATAGATATATATATATATATATTTACATACACATAATAATAATACCTAGCTCTACGATATTGGCTCTACTCTTTTTAGCGTATTTTGAATTTTAAATGTAAAGCCAGGTTAATAATAATATACCGTATCAAGAAAACCAAGAGGCAAACAACGCAAGGGTTTCTTTTTAGGTAATAATTTGGTGATAATATGGTATTTGGGAAAGGGGTGGTGGTATCATTGGAGATTTGATTATATAAAACAGGGTGGATGACTATGGAGGATTATCAAAAGAAATGAAAGAAGTAATTTCTCATTTTATTGTTTGTGTTTCTGGCAGGACGAAGGATAAACGTTTAACGAGACCCTCGACATAGACACTTAAGGGTAAGAGGGTTGTTTTTGGGATATGATCGATCCATCGCAAGAAAGAAGGATTTATGGCCAAAGCAACATGGGTAAACCTTTTTGATTAGAAACAAAAGAGCACCAGAGTAAGTAAGTAAGTAAGTAAGTAAGTAAGTAAGTAAGTAAGTAAGTAAGTAAGTAAGTGAGTGAGTGAGTGAGTGAGTGAGTGAGCGAGTATGAAGAGAGTAAGAATTTTCTGGAGATAAATGACGAAATATACGTAAACGTGCAAAGAAAACCCATTTTTTTTTATTTATTGGAGATGCAGTCGTCACGTTTCATAATTTTGTCCCCTTTCGTCGAGAAAAAATATGATTGAGATATTGGATATGAGAGATATATCGTCAAGGAAGATTTTATGACACAGGGGGATATATCAATTTCGACCACAAGATATAATAAGAGAAAGAGGGGAAAGACAGATATATATATATATATATATATATGTATACGTAGAAAAAGGTTTGGAACGAGTAAGAAAGATTTTTGGATATAACCGTTATACTTATTAAGATATAAGGAGCAATTTGAAGGAACAACTGTAATGGTGGTCATCGATATATATGTGTATGTATATATATATATATATATATATATATATATATATATATACACATATTTATCGAATATCTATACGACAAGAGACAAGAAGATTGTGGTGGTGCGGACCGTAACGACGAGAGAGATATACTTGGTAACGAGCGAGCACTGCCAAAATGTAATTTGGCTGGCCCGAATTCATGCCAGGATGTTGTGTCGCATGTTAGTCACCTGGTGGTTCTCCTGGAAGGCAGTTGAGACATCGTCGTTCAACGATCGACACGATAAGGTTTCCTTCTGGTTTTCCGTCTCCGCCAGGGATTGGGCTAACCTCTCCTTCAACTCAACTTCCGAATCATTGTACGAATTGAGGCTCTTAGACACCGACTCCTTCTTCAAATCTCGATTGGTCTGGTCGTCGTGCAACAATGTTTGCGAGCAATCGTTTGTGGCTGTTGTTGTGCTAGACACGATACTTGTACTGGATCTGTTACTTGGACTTGGACTTGGACTTGTGATCGACGTTTGGACAATATCTGTTGTGTCAGTGGAGGACGTTTGACTAACGTTACATCGGGGCACGGAAGGAGGAGACTTCGTTGCAAGTTCATTTTGCGGTGGCAATGGGAACTCGGAAGATTCACTTTGAAGTCGGCATGAAGCGTCTTCTTCCTCTTTGGTAGAAGAAACGGAAGGAGGAGGAGGAGGAGGTGGAGGTGGAGATGGAGGAGTAGTAGTAGGCGAGGAAGATGGCGGTGGTGATGATGGTGGTGGTGTTGCGATTCTCGTAATGGTAGTATTATGGGACGGACTCTGTCTTTCCGTGGGAACGTTTGTCGTAACTATTGTGTCTTTATTTGAACTCGAGGTGAGTTCATTGGCATTTGTTTGGTCCTCTAAAGATTCGTTTGCTTGTACTTTACTTAATTGCTCGTTGGAAGCGACTTCGGTAATGGTAGTTGATGTTAACGATAATGGCGGTGGTGACGGTGGCGTTGGTAACAGTTGTGATGGTTGTTGTTGTTCATGTATTAGTTCGTCCAAGGATTCTTTTGTTTCTGACGTTGGCAAAGAGACTGAAGAACTCTTTGCTTCGGCGATTTCGATTATATCTTTTTCTTCATCCGCAAGTTTTTCGTCTGCAACCATCGTTTCCGTTATAGATTGATCAACGAGCTCCATACATACATCCTTTGGGGAAGACGAGACATCTAATTCGTTCATTTCTTCTACAAGAAGATCTTTGACTGGCAAGGTTGTATCCGATAATATCGGCACCGCTTCGATTTTCTCTTCGTTCGGAATTGCTTCGACGGAGTCTGTAGTTTTTACCACAGATACCACCTCCTCGATTATCTCGACTTCTTCTTCTTTTTCTTCTTCTACTTCTTCTTCTTCATCTTCTACTTCTTCGCAAGGTATGACCACTGCTGGTTTGGCTTCGACGATAATATGCTCGTTACGTGTTCCTTCAGGATTTGTAACCACATTGGACGGATTTGGATCCTCGGCAACATCCGAAATGATCGGCTTGTCGTTGTCCTCCACGATGATGTTCTCCTCGCGCGATGGTGTCTCGATAATAATAACCTCCTCGGCATCTTCGTTAAATTTAGTATCTTGTTGTTGTTCGTCAGGCGCTTGTAAGTCTGGTAATTTTTCAGGCTTGCCAACAATTTCAACCTTTTCCTGTGTCTCTTCTATTACCTTCGTTACGTCAGTCTCTAATTCCTCAGTCGTTTTGATATCCCCAATAATGATGTTATCGGAAGTGCCTTTAGGAGATTTAGAAATGTCTTCGACGTTAGTCGCTTCATTTCCCAACATTTTTGAATCAGTCTTAACAGTTTCGAGTTTGGAGTGAAAGTTAGTCTTATCGGGTCCCGTCAGTATAGGAACAGTCTCATCAGTCTTGTTAACGGTACCTACTACAGGTACGTCTTTTGTAAGCAACAGAGTGGAATCTACGTCGACAGGGATTATTATCTTTTCAATGGTTGTTGATTCAAGGTTCGAGAGAATTGGAGATGATTGTTCGAATGGATCATTGTTAGAAACGCGAGCGGACAATGACGATTCAGGAGGAGGAGGAGGAGGAGGAGGTGGGGCGCCTTCTAGAGGGTCTTGATGTAAAATTGTTGGTAACGTGGAATTAACTTCAGTCGTAACGTCCTTATCTACAACAACAGGTTCAACAGGCAATTCTAATGCTTTGGCCAGGGCCGTGACGGTGACGGCCGCCGCGGCTGCCTGCTGAGCTTGTTGCAAGGGCGACGGTTCGATCGGAGTTGGTGGAGGACTCGATGGGAGTTGGGATGGGAGATCCTCACTGGTTTTCCTCTCAATGATATCGACTGACGTATCGACTGGCTGGACTCGGAAGACGGAGACTTTTATTGAGTCCGCTAAGGACCGACCACCGTCTGGACTGACCTCGACTACTTTTTTCTCCGCCTCGACTTTTTCGACCTCCTCTTTCTTATCCTCTAGAGGGACGGGAGTAGGGGCAGAGGGAGTAGGTTCCTCTTTCTTTTCCTCGGCTACCGGGCTGGTTGCTGGTGGTGTCGTCGTTGCCGTTGTTGGTGCTGCTGTTTCTGGTGTCGTCGCCACCGCCGCCGGCGCCGTCGCTGCCGATGCCGTTGTCGTCGTCGTTGTCGTTGTCGTCGTTGCTGATGCCGCCGCTTCTGATTCTTCTTTAGCCTCTACCGCCGATGACAATGGTGTACTGCTGGGTTCGTTCTCCGTAGGACTGCTCACGGCTGATTTGTCTTCCGCTGAACTGTTAGCTGCGTGCTCACCATCTTCACCGCCCTAAAACAAATTTGATTTTATTTCGTTAGACGTATTAATGTCGTATAAACATTTTTATCTTATAATTATTTATAAGAATGATCGAACATTTTTAATCGAATATAATGTTTATATATATATATATAAAACTCCGAGGTTTCATAACTTATTATAATGCACTAAGAAGATATAGAAATAACGAATTTGAACGAAATATAATTCTCTTCTTTCTTTATGTCTAAACGTTACCAATAATAAACCGATAGAAATTGCATTAGCTTTCGAGGGAATAGAAAATCGATTGCAAGCAGATCAATGCCCAAGGCGATTCGGGATATATCTTTTCTAACACGCTTGTTCGCCGGTGAAGACTTTGGCTCGTCACCAAAAGGAAAAAGGAACTCTATTGAAAGTTGGAATGTGGCCAGGGAATCATTCGTGTGTGCTAAAAAAAGATAGATAGATATTTAGATAGAGAGAGAGAGATAGAGAGAGAGAGATAGAGAGAGAGAGAGACCATTGTCCGTAACAAGTAGAAAAATAAACTTCCGGTTAACCTACCACCACCTTCTTGCTATGAAGTTCAGCTAAATAAGATGTATTGTCTCGTAACTTGGCCGTAATCGCACAATTGACTCAAACTTTTGGAAACTGAGACAATTTTAGGAACAAATTGTACAAACGTTTGAAAGTGATTCGATGATTTTATGGCGATAGTATTTCTATTTCCTTTTTTTTTGTTTATTATTATTATTATTTATTTTTTTTTCTTACATTCACCCGTATCGATTTTCAACTGACGAAAATAGTCGACAATTTTTATCAACGTTTATTTTTTTCTCTTTTTTTTTCCTTCGTCATTTCGATGTTTCACAGATCGAAATTGCGAAAGGACATTTATCCGGTTCGTCGGAGCGTGTCCGACGATAATATTGCAACGCGTAAACGAGGAGAACGGTAGAAAAGGCACGTGTTTTTCTTTTTTATTTTTTTTTTTTTTTTCGTTTGTAAATATATATACGATGCATACAAGCATGTTTATCATCGATTTGATATATATAGTGTACGACTGTAATGGTGATTACGTTAAATGCTTTAAAGGAAGAAAAAAAAAATAGAGTTATACAAAAACATATTCAGAGAGAAACATATGTCGGAGTTCATAGAAAATTATTCAAATTTCGCGCCATATCGTCTATAGCGTTAAATAATAATCGCATTCGCTTCATTAGAATTTTCTTTTTGTTTTTTTTTAGAGAGTTCTTAACAGCATATGCGATAATTTCGTATCGATTATATTATCCGTACTCACTTTCATTGTCTCTAACTCGTGTGAAATAATTTTATTACTTCGGGTGCGGTCGTACTCGTTAAAATGGCCGTTGATATATATATCTCATTTGGTTACAAAGGGAGCACCCCCTCCCCCATCCTCCTCAATGGCTGTCATAAAGTCTTATCCGGGACTTTTTACAAGGCAATTTAAATTCCACGATGATGGTGAAAAACACACAAAATTATTTCTTTGATCGAACGAAACGAAGAATGAGCGATGAAGGGAGCGAAAGGTACAAAAAAAAAACTTCCATCGTTAAAGATTACGAACGATATATTATTAATCGATTAAAATCGAGTATTGGTTCGAGTATTCGTTTAATAAGAAATCTCGAAAATCTCTTAAAAAGAAGTTCGAGGGTATTTGTTTAAAAAAGAAACGAAAGGAGAGAAGAGAAAGGAAAAAAGGGAAAAGAAACAAGAAGAGAAAAAGAAAAAGAAGAGAAGGAAGAAGAAAAAGGAGAGAAGAACGAAATGTGAACTTTCGAGTCCGACGTCTTTCCAGTTCTATTTTTGGGGTGTTCAACGCATACTCTCTCTCTCTCTCTCTCTCTCTACTACACCACTAACATCACCACACCACCACCACTATATTACAAGCGGCAGGCTTTTGCGTAGAGCTTTGCCTCGCCTAGAGCTTTTATGCTTTCACCTCATGTAGCTTACTCGTACTAAGTTACACCTCGGTATTGTTCTTCTTACTTACTATTTCTGTATTATCGAGGAGAGTACGTGTTTTTTTTTGTCATTGTTAATGCCATTGTTACTCTATATACCAATAATATTTTCGAAACGTAATAAGTTTGCTTTTTTATTATTATTATTATTATTATTATTATTATTATTATTATTATTATTATTATTATTATAATTTCGACGAACACGAATAAAATCGGATTATGATAATCCTTAAGGTCCAATTAAGTATCGTAAAATAAATACACGCATAACAACAAGAAAAAAAAAGATATGTATATATATATATAAATCTAATTAATTGGAATTAGATCCTTATTTGAATGAATTAATTTTCGTAACGTGTCGGATAATGGATTATTCACGTTCTAAATTTGATCACACGTTTGACAATGATTCCCCGAGGCGAGATTTCTGTGTTGGCCCGTGCCAACATTTTTCAGACTATTAATTGTACGAGTTAAGAACGTGGCGCCTGTGTTGAATGCGATCGATAGAACACAGGGTGGTAGTTCCCTTTCTTCGATGAATCATAATAATCCGAACCACTTGAATTTTCACCTTTAAATTAAATCTATTCTCTCCTAACTGTTATAACGGAAAGAGTCCCTTGTATACGATAGATCACTATCTTCTTCCGAGGAATCTAATTAAAGTATATGACGAACGATAAGTTCGCATCGAATTGCGTCTATTGCGTTTTGCTGCGTAGTATTGAATCGTGTTACGATGAGGTAACAATATATTCTTTTTTTTTTTTCATATCCATCTATCTCTATCTCTATCTCTATCTGCTCGTTTTATAACATTTTTTTCGCACTAAATATTCCACATTACGTTTCATCCGTTGTACATATATTTTTGTATTAGATATTTAATAAAGATAAAAATGTTAAATTAATAAAAGATATATATATATACACACACACACACATACAAGTATATCGTGTGTATAATTCGTTTATCATACCGGATTGGTTATTCCCAAAAATGGGACTGCAGCCAGAAAGAATCGAGCTCCACGGGACAGGGCCCCAGCGGCTCTATATACGCCACTGCTCATGCTTCGTCCTAATTTAAGGACCGAATCCATCGTTGAAACTCACAAATATTTTCCTTTTCCTTTTTCTCCCGTTTTCCTTTTTCCCTTTTTCGTATTTGGTACACTCGTCGTTGCTTCTCTATCGCGTGTTTTAAAATTCGATAAGAGATCGAAAACGTTTATAATAAACGATCGAGATATGTTGATCACGCGAAGGTCGTCAAAATTTTAATAGGAACGTGAATTCGATTCGAGAAATCTCTACAGGAAATAATAGAAAGAAATAGACAGAGAGAGAGAGAGAGAGAGAGAGGGGAGAGAAACATTATTATGTTTACATTAGTCTGATATTATTCTAAGTCGAAGGAGATTGTCCTTGAAAGGGGAAAAAAAGAAGATAAATAAATAAATAAATAAGGAAACGAATTTCGTATAAGATTTGTGACAATATTATTGTTATAAGTATTTAACGAAAAAGGAAAGAAAAAAAAAAAAAAGAAAAAGAAAGTCCTCCTTCTACTTCGTAATGGAAACATTTATTTATCATCGTCCTATTAATAGAAACAAGAATAGTGTCTCATGGCCGAGTAAAAAATAGAATTGAAAAATGCGAATATGACTATCGCGTTGTATACTGCACTCGCGCACCACTTATATAATAAAATCATCGAAAATTGAAATCGGATATACGACAATTTGATCCGAGTTGTTTCTTGTTCTTCTTCTTTTTTTTTTCTTTTTTTATTTGTTCATTATGGTCTTTTTTCTTTTTTTTTTACTACCATTACTTTCATCTAAAAAGATACGCTAAGAAGAAGAAATCCTAAAACATTTCACAGATGGATCCTTTCGTTATTGGCATAATAGTATTTCGGTATGTTTCAAATTAGCTATATACGTATATATAAAAAGAAGAAAAAGAAAAAGAAAAACAGGGATCGCGTCTCGCAAATCGATCCTTATTATTATTATTCTCTTTTATCATGGTTTTGTTAAATACATATCTCGATCGTTCGTTTTTCGTTGTTTCACGAAACAAAATGAAGTAGGCACAATTTTTTGCTTTTGTTCTTTTTTTTCTTTCTTTTTTTTTTTTTTTTTTTTTACCTAATATCTATATGTTAACGCACAACGATGAAAAACACACGTAAACCGCAAAAGTAGTATAATAATAATATCACTCATGTACCCGGAGAAGAATGATCCGTACGAACTGTTTGCCGATGGCGAACTACTCGGAGAACCCAGTGAGTTCACGAGGATTTATATAGAAACTCACGACGACGAGAAGACGAAGACGACGACGACGAAGACGAGGAGAAGGATCGTCCCACGTCTTGTTGGTGTGTGAGAGAAATAGAAAGATAGAAAGAGTGTAAAGGGAAAGGAGAGAGAGAGAGAGAGAGGCGTTGAATCTCTCGGAGAAAGAGAAAGATTGAAAATAAGGTTAAAATTACGAAGTTTTTTCTCTTAATCACTTTTTCAGTATTGGTCACTTTTTATTTTTATTTTTTTTTTTTTTTTTTTTTTTTAACGAAAATTAACTTCAATCTAAGATCTCAACGAAGTTTTCATCGTGCTCGATAAATCGGATATTTCATCTTTTCTCTTTTCCCGTATATCCACAGATCAATGTAATCGTAAAAGTGTAAATGTAAATGTACAAAAACGAGAGAGAGAGAGAGAGAGAGGAGAGAGATCGATTTAAATCTCGAATTGTTAGATTCAATATTAGATCGATATTAAAATCAATTCGCTAGTAAAATCCGTTTAAAGATAGACGTTTAAAATTAATAAATCAATGAAATTTTTACGATGGTTTATTGTTATCAATTAACAATTTGCGTATGCTATGAGCAATTAAAAATCAAAAATAAAAAAAAATAAAAAATAAACAAGAAAGAGAAAAAAGAGAGGAACGAGTAATTAAAGTGAATTCTTAATTGCTATTACTCAATTATTCGATAGATTATCGATAATCTTGAACACGTGCGTGCGTGCATGCGCGTGTTTCATTATACCGGCTACGAAATAAAAGAAAAGAAAGAAAGAAAGAAAGAAAGAAAGAAAAAAAAAAAGAAAAAATAATAAAAATAAAAGAGAAAAAAGAAGCCGAGAAAAAGAAACGAGACCTTTAGCTAAGTCGTAGTAACTTCATGCGAGATCAACCATAATCACACTCGCGTTGAACTACACTGCACGTGAACGAATACTGTTGTTTATCGACTTTAAGCGAACTTTGCGAGGAGTTTAAAGAGATAACAATTTATCTATTTGATTAAAAGTAAAAAGAGAGAGACAGAGAGAGACAGAGAGAGAGAGAGAGAGAGAGAGAGAGAGAGAGAGAGAGAGAGAGAGAGAAAACAAGAAAGCAAAAAGATGCGATTGGAAGAGACATGCGTGTGTGTATTTTTCCTATCTTTTATATTTTTATTAATTAGCTCGCAGAAAATAGTATAATAATAGTTAATCGTTTGAATTACATACATTCGAGAATTATCGAAAGGAAGTAACTCTCATTGATTATCTATTATAAAAAAAGTTCTTTTTTTTTCTTTTTCTTTATTTTTTCTTTTTTTTCTTTCTTTTTTTTTTTTTTAGATGCAATCGACCCACGTCGTCTTTCTTTGTTAAAGAGGATAAGAGGAGACGAGTTTGCTGAATAAGAAAGATAGTATGGAACGGATTAGAAAAATATTAGAGAGAGAGAGAGAGAGAGAGAGAGAGAGAGAGAGAGAGAGAGAGAGAGAGAGAGAGAATTAGATGCAACAGAAGAGTGCAAACCGGTCTCGACCATCTAAACGTGGGAGGAACGTGAAACTAGGAAGAGAGAGTCACGATTAGACGGAGAAAGAGAAGAAAAAAGAGAGAGAGAGAGAGAGAATGAGTAAAAGAGAAGAAAGATACAGTGGTATACCTGGTGTTGTTGGACTAGAAACGTATAGTTAAAGCTCTAGCATATGTCTAGGCAAGGAAAAAAATTGACGCCACAAAACCGCCGTAGGTTTCTATTCTTGGATAACCCAAGGAAAAGTTAAGGAACATGATAGTTATAGTTGAACAGAGAAGAAATAGGATTTAAATGTAGCGATGGTTTTTAAAAACGTTCGAATTCGTTCAAACGTACGATTGAAAGTATTTTCTTTTCTGTCTCTCTCTCTCTCTCTCTCTCTCTCTCTCTCTCTCTCTCGAAAGTTCTTGTTTTTTTTTTCTTTTATACACGGTACGTAAAATTGATACGACGATAATCGGTGTTGTATGCGCGTGTAAGTTTCATAACGGTGATGTAACTATGTCAAGGATCAATATATTAAAAATTTGTATATATTTTCAATATCTCACGATAATATATGCATATATATATATATATATTTTTTTTTTATAAATATTGTCCATAATAATGTATGATTTAAAAGTTAGTAATAAAATCTATAGAGAAACAAAAATGTTGTAATAAACCTTGTTCGTATATGTTTTCAATACGAGTTATTAATAACGTACTATTAATATATATCTTATTTCGAAAATAACTCGGCAAGATTGCATTATTGTTTTTCCTTGAGATATGTGTCTGGTTCAGTGAAAATTTTAAAGTAATACGCAAGGTTATTATCGTAATGCGAAATAAAAAAAGAAGAAGAAGAAGAAGAAGAAGAAATGTAATTCCATAGATACGATATCGAGGGAATAATGATAAGAAGTGATTTTTCTTATCTTATTTTCGAAAGTTTCCAAAGGGGAAAGTTTGACGAAGTAAAATCTTATATTTTCACGAAAGCTATTTCGCACACGAGCGGAACTGGTTGTTAGTACATAGTTGCTAATGTAAAAATAGCTGATCCGTATTCAAAGCATCAGCACTGACCATCCTCTACCGTATTTAGTAACGCGTCTTAAAGTATTCAAGGATCAAGTTTAAATGAAACTCGTTATTTAATTACGTTCACGTGATTTATTATTCCATTCTACGAATGGTTCGGGAAAAACTTTTTTTATTTGTCTAATTTATAAAGCCTCTCTTTTTGCATAATGTAATACGAATATTTTTATTTATTTATTTATTTCTTTTCTTGTCATGTCATTTTTTTATACGATTAATCGATAAACAAACGACAATGACGCGATTGTAGCATGGAAGTTATAATCGAAAGAATTCGTGTTCAATTTAGAGAAAAATGAAAAATAAGATGGACAGGGGGGGGGGTGGGGATTTTTTGCGTTATTATTTGTTAATAGCGTAAACGAAAATAAATAAAATAAAAAATACTATTACAAGTGTATATATATATATATAAACAAGTTCGAATTAAATTTTACCTATTAAAAATTATTTTTAAATAAAAAAAAAAATAAATTAATTTATAGTTAGAACTAATACATAAATTCTACTAATTACTATATGTAGGATGTATAGAGTTATAAGAGTATTATCGGTTTGATTAGAAATGTAAAACCCATTGAGCGGTTCGCGACGTCGACAATTTTAGAATTTAACTACAGAAATACATGGTTGGTGGCAGCATCGAGCAAGAAGACTAACAACTAACACACGAGAATCATCTTCTCTCGTGCTTCTTCCCCCGATCGAGACAAGACTAGAATGTTAGATTTTGCTTTACCAACTGAGAGAAGTTTAGAATCGTATTAGAGGGATTATTAAACAGATGGTGCCGTTGTGTCTAATATCTAGTAAGAAGTTTCCGTTCGTTAGCGTAAATCAACTAACTCTGCGAGTATAATTGAATATCATTATAAATGATTAATAGAATTACACGGTGTGTTGAATTAATCAAACGAGTAGAATGTTTCTTTTTTTGTGAAATGTTCATAAATCTATCTTTTATTTCCAATATAAATCATAATGGATAGTTTTATGAGACAGTTTATGATTTCATCTAATCTACAATACAAGATTGTTGTATAAAAATCCAATAAATTAATGAACGAATAAATAAATTTTAAAAATATTCAGAAACAAAAGAAGAAGTTATTGATCTTCCCAATAAAATGGTCAATCGATATAGAAGAAAAAAAAAAAAAGAAAGAAAGAAGCAAAAGAAAAATTTTATATCAAACAAATTGATTATTTTTCTATAAAATCGAACTCTCTTTTAAATGTTCTAATTCAATTCAACAAAATTTCACTTCAATATTAAATCCATAAAAATCGCAAACAAAATTTCTCTTCGATAAAATCAATTTCCCAATTAATCCGAATGAAAGGGGTTGGGAATTTTTGACGAAAAAAAAAAAAAGAAAATAATAATAATAATAAAAGAAAAAAAAAATTAAGAACACGAAAAAAAGACAACTTGCTACAGTTGCAAGGGACGAAATAATTTGAGTGAATAAAAAGTAAATAAATGAATATAAAAGTACAGAGAGAAAATCGTGTAATCTTTTTCTTATCGAAGAAAAGAAAAGGTAGAGAAAAAAGGGAAAGAGAAAAAAGAGAAAAAGAAGAAATCTGAATAAAAGTAGGAGGAACGAAATGGACGATAATTTTTCGCACATTCGACGGATACGTTTTTCTTTTTTTTTTTTTTTTGCGAACAATAAAATGTTCGAAAGGAACAAATTTGTGTTCGATCGCGACTCAAAGCCATCGGTAGGTGAACCGAGGCACGGCGAGCGAATAGGGAAAGCCCTGGTAGCTTCGTCTGTCGGCATGGCAACAGCTTCGCGCGTCCCGGCGTCGGGACGCTCGATACTAGACAACGACGACGTCGACGACGACGACGACGACGACGACGACGACGTCAGCGACGACTAAGTCGACGATGACGACGCCCAAATCCAAAGAAGGACTAAAAAACGAATCTACACGCGACATTGGGGCTCGTCACACGTAAATCGTCTAACAGACGAATACACAAATTTCTGCATGCTATTCTAAATGGCTTTCCGGTGAAACTTATAAAGGGGGACCGACCACCCATTGTCTATGGTATTAGAAAAGGGCTTCCCTAATTCCTTTTTTCTTCCTCTTCTTCTTCTTCTTCTTCTTCTTTTTTTTTTCAATCGTTTCTTTGTTCTTTCGTTTGTTTCGTGTTGTGTAAACGTTCTCGATGCGATGGATAATGATTAAATGAATAACGACGATCGTAAGAAGGATCGATGATCGACGATTAAAGAGAATTCATTGAATCGTTCGATATACTTTTAAGAAAAAAAAATAAATAAATAAACGCAGTATTTTATTGACGCGTAGAATTTATTAATGATTCTTCTAATTGCAAAAGAATTGAAATTTATTCGTGTGTGTGTGGCTCGATATTAGAAACGGGCATTACACGAGCTGCTTTCTTCGTTTATTTTCATTTCTATGCAATTTTTCTGTTATTCCACTCGAATGAATTTAATAATGAAATAATTGCCGAAGAGTTGGAGAATGAAGGGGAAATATAATATTAAAACTTTCAATTGAATCGTTCGACAATATCGAATAATAAACGATATCACTAAATGCAAAGGCATTGTTTCCCGATAGAATGTATTATGAATTAAAAAAAAAAAAAGTAAGAAAAAAAAAACAGAAAAAAATTATAAATAATAAAAAGACCTAATTTGAGATCCTTAATAAAAAAAAAAAGAGAGAAACTAAAAATATAATTTTTATTATTTACATAAAAAAATTTTCGAACTTTTCTCTCGAAAGCGATAAATACTTCACTTTCATTTCATTTTATTTTTACGTTTTAAGCTATTCTCACATACAATGGAGTTGAAGATCCATTTTATCTCGATATCCCTTTGATAGAGCTACGAGTTGTATTTTTTTTTTTTCCCAAGGAAATAAGAACTCCAGAAATATGTAGAAGAAATGGGATATATTTGAAAGAAAAGGAGAATGCGCCAAAGTCTCGAAATAATGTATGGGGGAGGGGGTGTTGGATATGGTGTGGTACTCGATAGTCGGCTTTACTACCCTTGGCAGTGAAACAAATGCATTTCTAAGACATCACGTTATGCATTGTAGTACCATAAGAAGAGGGACATCAAGTTCGTGATTTAGTATTATAAATCAAAAGAAGAAGAGAAAGAAGATGAGAGGAACATTGAAAAAGAAATCTTGTTAATAAATTTATCAATTTTATCGAATTCATCGAATTTTTGTCTTTTCTTTTCTTTACATTTCTTTTTTTTTTTTTTTTTTTAATCAAGTTAAACCCAGAATAGAACCATGACGAAGAAATCATTCTCAGTTCTCATAATATCTAACCGTTGTTGATCGTCTGAGTTGTTTGTCTCGTTATCAGGGCTTACTCTCGATAAGGAAAGAGAAAAAGGAAGAGAAAAAAAATAAAAGAAAAAAAGTAAGAAAGAAAATGATGAAAAATCAATATTTGCATGAGAGGAGAAAAATAGTGAATTGTTTCGTATGAGATATAGATCACGGTCATTCGTACTGTTTTATTATTACATAACCAATTAAATTCTTAAAAATTAATCAAAATTTCTATAAACATTTCCTTATATATATATATATATATTTTTTTTTTTATTTTCCTCTCCGCCTTCTATCATTACAAAAAAAGAAAAAAAAAAAAAAAAAGAAAAAAGAAATTATTTAACTACAATAACGTGTGTTCGAACTTCTACCGTGTTGTCTTTCTATTGCGACGATCGAACTATCGATCATAGAGAGAAAAAAGAAAGAAAGAAAGAAAGAAAGAAAAAAAACCACAAAAAAAAGAAGAAGAAATTAGACAAGAAAGCTCTCTCTTTCTCTCTCTCTCTCTCTTTAGATAATCCATTTAATCCAAACAACCTTAGGATGGCTTTTAGACACGTCCAAGAGGAAAACGTTCAACAGTTCTGGCCTGATGCCAACTCTCTCTCTCTCTCTCTCTCTCTCTCTCTCTCTCTCTCTCTCTCTCTCTCTCTCTCTCTCTCTCTCTCTCTCTCTCTCTCTCTCTCTCTCTCTCTCGCTCGACTACACGAGGTTTGAGTAGTTCGTAATTGCGTTTTGTCCCTTCCTATCTATCTCCTTCTACCCCCACCACCCACATTGGTCTATCTCTCTCTTTCTATTCTTTTCTAGACGACCGCAATGAAAGGTCGTTGAAATACGTCGATACGCATTGCCGAAATGATTTAGTTCGGTTCATCGAACCCTCCTCTATCTTCCTTGTTTGATTTAGAAGAAAGAAAGGAAAACAAAGAAAAAAAAAAGTAGAAAAGAAAAAAAAGGAAGATGTTTTCGCAAATCGAAATTATTTTTGAAAAACAAAACCATACTGTTACTACTACTACTACTACAACTCTCTACCTTCCTCTTCTCTTTCTCCGTATATATATATATATATATATACTTTCTCTCTTTTCATTTTTTTGGCTTCTTTTTTTTTTTAAATCAACTTTTCACCTGTCATACATTGTACCTGCACAGAAAGTAACATGATTGGCTTTGCGTTGTGGGGGGAAAAAAAGCAGAGGTAACTTTTTTTTTGTGGGAGTTCTCGTCAACGCGAGGTGATTTGCGAATACGGAACAGAAGAAGAGAGAAAGAAAAGAGAGAGAGAGAGAGAGAGAGAGAGAGAGAGAGAGAGAGAGAGAGAGAGAGAGAAACATCGGATGGTATCAAAAGAGATATACGGTGGTAGAGAGTACGAGGGGAGGGGAGGACAGATAGACAGCTTTTCTCACCCCTTTAAAAAGCGACAGCTTTTCATTGGACGCGGCGAAGCGTACATACATACATTCCCATGGCGCGAAGAAAAAGAGAAGAGCAGACAAATTCGATTTTTCCACGATGGCTGAAGATGCTCTCGGAGTATTCGAGGAGTTTAAGCGAAAATTTATTCCGACGATTTTCTACCAATAAAAAAATTTTCTCTACTTTCATATATATATATATATATATATATATATATATATATATATATATGAGAATATAATTCGTATCATTCGTTATTTCTAATTTTTGTACAATAGCAATAACAATAATAAAACTACAACAATAACAATGTTAATAACAATGACAACAACGATAAGATTTTGATTCGACTTGATAATTTTTGATAGAAAAAAAAAAAAAAAAAAAAAAATTGGTTCGTCCATTTGTCGCACTATCGAGATCAATGTCATTAAAAAACAAAGAAGAACAATAATAATATATTTATTCATTGTAAGTTTGAACGTCGATGGTATATTTTTTTTCTTTTTTTTTTTCTTTTTTTGAAGAAAATTATGTTCTCGAACATTGAAAGAGGTTAGACCGTAAAAGAAGGTGTATTTGTCGGATAAATTTCATCGAGGCCATTAGGAACGAAATCGAAGCGAGTGGAAACTACTACCGAGATGCCTTCCGTGGCCAATGAAAACCGGTTTTTGAACGCGTCGAGCACCATCACGTGTATATATATATATATGTATGTATGTATGTATGTATGTATGTATATATGGATGTATATATGTGTGCGTGTGCGTGTGTATATATATAATATATATATATACCAATGTCGCAACGAACGAAGGAAAGAATCGATTTTTCTTACGATTCGATAAAAGTTCACATGCACGAGTCTTTGCATGTGCAATCTAAGCTGTCTAACGTTTACAGATTTCGAGATAGAAAGAAATAGAGAGAGAGAGAGAGAGAGAGAGAGAGAGAGAGAGAGAGAGAGAGAAATAAAGATAGAAAGAAATACGTAATAAGTATAAGCAGTATTAGGTCCAACGTAATAGATCATTAGTTTTCTCCTATGCAATAATCTCGAGGATGTTAATATAAAGAGACGATATGTCGTTGTCCTTTATTATCCTTTCGAAGGATGTAATACACGAGTGAAAAATTACAAGAGAAAGTTGAATTTTTTGTATTATGCGATGAAAAGAACATATGAGATTATCTATCTAATCTGTCAGTCTGTCTATCGATATATCGATCTTAGAAAGTGTTCGTCTATAGTTATATAAAAATGATCTTTATCCAATTAATATAAAATTAATCTCGGTATTGGGTTGCGAGAGTTAAATTTATTTTGAAAACTTACGGTCTACATTGTTTCTATACGAATTTGATTATATTTTATCAGTGAGAAGCAGTACCGTTGAGATACTTGAGTTATTGGTTAGTTTGCCAATTAAAAATTGCATCTACCAATTAGAAAGTTAAATACATTAGAGAGACCTACGCGGGTGCTCTTTCGAAAAAAAAAAAAAGAAAAATGAGAAAAAAATGAAACGAGGTTGATCGTTCCTCTTCCCTAGTTTGGTTAAAAATTAGTTCAAACGATATAAAACAGATAATTGATAAATAAACTACAAAACAAAACAAAAAAGAGAAAGAATGAAAAAATAAACTAAAGAAGTCCAAAGAACTCGAAAAGTCGAACCCTCTTTTATCTTCTAATATTTTATATATTCTAAGATATATTCGACGATATATATATATACACATAAAAAAAAATAAATGGATACATCCATCAACAGTACGAATATTGTATCATACTTAATATTATAAACATTTATAAGAGAAAAAAGAAAAGAAAAAAAAAATAATAATACTCTTCCATTTTTCGACTGTATTGTCCTTAACCCACGCACAGGTGTGTTCTCCTTTCTTTCTTTTTTACTTTTTTTCGGGGGGTGAGTCATACGAACTGAATGAGAACCGCATCAAGAGAGAGAAAAAGAGAGAGAGAGAGAGAGAGAGAGAGAGAGAGAGAGAGAGAGAGAGGATGGGAGAGGGAGGCAAACTCGAGTTGCACCCTTAGTGGTGACACACATCCACCCTCCAGTAACACGCAACATCATGCTAATTAATAACAGCATGCCGTGTAACTGCCCAACCACCCTGATTCATCCCCCAATTCTCTCTCTCTCTCTCTTTCTCTCTCTCTCTCTCACACTCCAATTCTCTTTTACGATAAAAGTCACAAAAGACATCGGTTGGATATATTGGCAAAGGAAAGGAAGAGGGTTGCAAGACCACACCCTTTCTTTTTTCGTTCTCTCTCTCTCTCTCTCTCACTCTCTCACTTACTCTTTCTTTTTATTTACACACGTTGGAAGGGTGTGAAAACAATGTCACATTGACATTGAGGTGTGAAAGAGGAATATATTCGCGCTCTCTATATCTCTCTTTCTCTTTCACTTGAGAAATATACTCAAGTACCTTCTTCTTCACGAAACCCTTCCTTCTATCCCTCACACTCTCTGTCTCTGTCTCTGTCTCTGTCTCTCTCTCTCTCTCTCTCTCTCTCTCTCTCTCTCTCTCTCTCTCTCTCTCTCTCTCTCTTTCCCCTTCTCTTTTGGAAAGCTCTCCTCTCTCTTGAAAGTATCTAGAGGGGTGTCGGTGTATCGTCCCAATCGCGTATTTTTCACTGAGCATTGACGAAAAAAAAAAAAGAAAAAAAAAAAGAAGAAAAAGAAAAGGAAGGACTCGAAGTTTCTAACACTCCTTTTACTGGGCGATTATTCTGGAACCCTTGCCAGAGCTTTAGTGCGAAACTTCAAGGATTTCTGTCTTTCCTTTTTTCTTTTTTTCTTCTTCCTTTAAGATCGGATAGAAGAGCACACGGATAGGAGAGACGACGGCTAAGCTCTCGCAAATTCGCCAAATCCGGATTAGGATGTTACGTCGAAGTATGAACGAGAGATCGAAACGAGTTCAAAATGCACGAGAAAAATAGGTTTCATATTTTATCTATACGAGACAGATTTTATCTACAACGAGAGAAAACGTTTTTTTTTCTCTTTTTTTTTTTTAACGAATAGATATAGATTTTTTCTTTCTTTTTTTTTTTTTTTTTTTAAAGAAAATGAAAGAAGATATCATTTCACGGTTGGAACGAATTTTCTTTCGGATGAAATCGTTTAATGAAATTAATTTCGTCGTTTTTCTCTTTTTCTTTAACAAATTATACGATGAAAAAAAGTTGAAGCATTAATTATTATCGATATAATTATACTGTATTAATGACAAGTTATACTTGGTGCGTGCGAAATATTAAAAATACTTTGGAAATGAAGTAACACGTCATTGCGTTATGTTAAAAAAGCAAAATAAAATTAAAGAATACACAAACACACACGCAGCAGACACACACAGACAAACAGACAGACAGACAGACAGACAGACAGCATACAGACAGAGGTATTTACGTACGTATATACACGTATAAACGTACGAGACTTCGTAGTTTAGTTACATGACTACATTATAGAAGGTTAAAAAGAGAAAGAAAATGTATATGAAGGGAGAGGGAAAGGTTTTAACGAAGATTTAAGATTTAACGAGAGCCTTAGGTATTTATCCCGACCTACGATACCACCTACGCCCTTTTTCCTTCCTCGAGCGATCTTATTTACGATCGCATAAAATTCTTTAGAAGATCTGAGAAGATCGTTTAGAAAAAGAAAAAAAGTGGTGAGTATAGTGGTGGTAACGTAAGAGTGGGATAGAGATATAGTTACGAGACACGTGTAATGTAACTGAGGGAGAGAGAGAGAGAGAGAGAGAGAGAGAGAGAGGGGGGGGGGGGAGGAGAGTATAGCCGATTAAATGAATTTATATCGTACCATGAATAACACGACGCATCTTGGATAATAAATTATGTGCTCTTATTTTTGGAGTGTCGAGTTCATCTTTATCTCAGAGATATTGCGACAAACCGAAGATAACGAACTTAAATCAGCGTATATTAACATTCAAAATCGAACAATTTATTTGTAGGCAAGTGAATAATATTTTTTTTTTCTTTTTTTCTTTATACATTTATCGTTTTTAAACGTCGACATTAAACATTTTTGTTTATCCAAAGATACATTTGTGTTAGATCGGTCGATATTGTTGTTTTATATATATATATATATATATATATATATATATATATATATAAAAAAAAAAAAAAAAAAATAAAAATTTCTATTCTTCGTTCAATCAACTGTTTTCCGTCATAAACGTTGACTCTTCTTGAAGACTTTTAAAAAATTAAATTAAGTCAACGTATTCGTAAAAAAGGGAAGAGGGATAGATAGATAGATAGATAGATAGAAAAAAGAAAAAGAATGGTCTAATTTTTTCTTAAATTATTTTACTTATCTCTAAAAAAAAGAAACAAAAAATAAATCTTTGTTAATAAATTAAATAATTTAAATCAATAAAAATAAATAATGTGAGCAGATGTGCGAGTCAGATTAAAAGGGCAGGTTCTTTTCTTCTTTTTTTCTTTCTTTCTTTTTGTTTTTTGTTTTTTAAGTTTGCCGACTTTATAAGCCATAAGGATGTAGAGGGGGGTTAATACTGGGTTGGGGGGTGCTCAACAGAATTCTCTCTTTTTTTTTCTTTTTTTTTTTCGAAGGGAGTGTGCAACGACGGGAGTGTACTTAGAAATTCTCTATTACGTTGGCATTGATCGTGAACGTGCGCCATATGTGCTATGAATGACGAGGGTTAACGAATGAACACTTCTTGGCTAAGCAATGGAGACCAATCTTTGAAGCAACGGGTGTTAGAAACTAAGTACGATAAGTATAAGCTGAAGTAACAATGAATTAAACAAAAAAAATATATATATATTAAAAATCATTTTACAACGAGTATTATTTTATTAATTATATAAATAATATCTAACGTTATCGCGTTTGACATAAAAATTTCAGACGGGTTTTGAACGAATGTTACGATAAATTAATAAAAATTTTTAAACGTGCGTGTGTGTGCGTGATATTATAAGGAATATTAAAAATTAAGAATCATATGATTAACGACTAACGTTATTGAGATCAATTGTAATCTTTGAGTCAATTATTGAATTAGTGTTTCAAAAAATATATATAAATAAATACAAATGAAATTAAAAATGATTTTACAAAGAGTATTAAGTCGAAAAGTATATAAACAATATCTACATAGTGTAATCATAATTAATTATTCTTCGGAATGGAAGTATCCAAATTATATGATCATAAATTAAAAGAAATTGATGAAAATTACAAATAATGAAGTTTTCATTCAAACACATACACACCACACGCGCGCATATAGATATATAAATAATATTTGATTTTGTTATTAGTTTCCTTATTTAATTGTTCGTTGATCGAATGCAACAAAGAACGTTCAAAACTTTCTACTTTTCTTTTTTCGTCACGCATGGACGTGACAAAACGGAAGACTACAAGTTACTCTTTCTCGCGGTGACGAACAACGTTGCACGTCAGGTAAGCATATCCGGGAAGTTTGGGCCATTGAACCATGGTTACTGATGAACACAATGAGTGATAGAAAAGCTTGCAAGTAACGAGACCGGTTCGTTTGCCTCGATTATCGATTTTCTTTCTTACTCTTAATAACACCGCTTATTTCTTTCTCCTTACATATATTTACTATATTTAGAAAATCAACACTATTATTCATAATTATCAACAGAAAAAAAAATTAATTGCAATTATATCGTCACACAATTTTTGGCCATTCGAAGAAGAAATTTTTGTATACAAAAAAAAAAAAAGAAAAGAAAAGAAAGAAAAATTTGTTACATTCGCCAAAATTATCGTATTGTCCGTTAAATAAAACGAAGAAAAAAAGGAGAAGATTTATAAATTGATAATATAATATATCAATATAAATATATTATGTCCGATAAATATTGATACGAACTAATATATCGTAGAATAAATAAATCTTCCTTTCGGGGGGAAATCTTATCGTCGTTAAAAAAAAACATAAAAAATAAAAACAAACAAAAAAAATATAAAAAAAGAAAACAAAAAAGAATTATCTATCAACCATTATAATAAATAACATATTAAATCAATACAAGTAATATTCACTTAATCTAACATAAATATTAGACGGACAAGTCGACGATAATTAATTCGATTGGTGAGAGGAGAGGGAGAGGGAGGGAGGGAGGGAGAGAGAGGGAGGGAGGGAGAGAGAGGGAGGGAGGGAGGGAGAGAGAGAGAGAGAGAGAGAGAGAGAGAGAGTCATTCGGAAAGAATGATATCGCTGTAATACTCATGTATCTGTTTATGTATAGATATATACATATATATATATATACATACATAACGTACGTACATACGTTAAGCGACAGTACACGTATTGATTTAACGATTCGCTATGCGAACTATTCGAAGGGAGTGAAAGTCTAACTGTTGAATGTGAGCTTCGTGATAGTGACGATGGCGCGAAGGTTGCGCGATATTTCAAAGCCTTTACGAATTGCGAAACGTTCTTGCAAACCTAATCGCACGTACGATATCGAACTGTTAATGCCAAGAAGATGAATGTATATATATATATATCCCGATGCATTAGTTTTCATTTCAGACAAAAAAGAAAAAGAAGATGAAAAATAAAAAAGAAAAGCAAATTGATACCGTCTCTTATTAAATAACGAATTAAAAAAAAAAAAAAAAGGAAAAGAAAAAAATCAATGAACCGTTATAATTTATTCGCACGTCGTACACAAGAAATATTTTTCGAAGGAATTACCGCGACCAGTTGAATTAATAACTTGGACGATTGATAAATTGAAACTTACAAAAAAAAGAAAAGAAAAGAAAAGAAAAATTGAAATGAAAAGAAAGAATCATGATTTACCGTATTATAAGAAATATTCGTTTAAGGATCAATTCGACGATCGAATTATAAGATTTATTAATTATAGAATTTAATTTGAGCGATTAATAAATTACAATAGACGAATGTTTTTATAATCCGCTGTAAGATAATTGAATATATCGCAGAAAATAATTCTTCTCGGTAAGATTCGATCGACGAATTAAAAAAAAAAATCTATGACGATCGATCACATTTCGATAATCAAATTAGAAAATTTATTAATTATAGCATTTGATTTGAATGATTAATAAATTAAAATAGTCGGATGGTCCATAATATGCCGTAAGATAATTCAATATATCGCAAAATATAATTTTTTATCGGTAAGATTCGATCGACGAATTAAAAAAAAAAAAAAAAAAAAAAAAAGAAAAAGAAATCTATGACACCATATAAATCTAGACACACTATATAAATTACTGTGTTACAAATCATCCTTTTTCTTCTTCTTCTTCTTTCTTTCTTTCTTTCTTACTTTTTTTTTTTTTTTTAATTCAAGGATAGTCCTAAGAGAAGAAGTAAAGACAAAAGCCTTATCCATTATCATTTCCAAGGATAGAAGAAGAGTAGAGAAAATGATGAAGAAGGAAATGGCGACGCAGGAGGTGCTATCAAGAAGAAAAAGAAGAAGAGGAAGAAGAAGAAGAAGAAGAAGAAGAAGAAGAATAAGAATAAAAGGGATAATTCAACGACTCGCAGCCGGTTTTCCATAGCAGCCTATAACGAAACTTTTACTAGGTACGATGAACCAGAAGGATGACTCATGATTCTCTCCCTCCAATCATGATTGCAATGAAGAATAAGAAGAATGAGAAGAAGAATAAGGAGAATAAGAAGAAGAAGAGGAAGACGAGGAGGAAGGACGTTGGGTAAGGAGGAAGAAGTAGAAGTAGAAGAGGAGGAGGAGGAGGAGGAGGATGAGGATGAGGATGATGGTAAAGAAGAAGAAGAAGAAGAAGCAAGGACATTAGTCCTAGCGATCTTGAGGTAAAGCGCCTACGCAATGTCCTTTCTATATCCAGAAGGAAGAAAAGAGAGAGCGAGAGAGAGAGAGAGATAGAGAGATAGATATATATATAATAAAAAGAAGATGAAGAAGAAGAAGAAGAGGTGAGAGGAGCCTAGTCTTACTTATTATACGTCTGTTGGCTAGTGCGATTTATACTGAGTGTTTCTCTTAGCATTGTCGTTCTAGAAAGTCAGAAGATTCATTATAGCTCAAAGCAAATCCTACTTCTTCATTTTGATGTAAGTTACGACATTGTTGTATCTATCTCTCTTTTTCTCATTTTTTATTTCCATCATTCTATTATTCCAATCAATTCTAACGTATTTTTGTATCTGACGTTCTTTTTTTTATTTTTTTTTTTTTTTTTTTTTTGACAGATAACATGCGATTTGACGCGTTTAATTCGTCAAAATAAGATTAAGAAGAGGAGAAAGGAAAAAAGGAAAAAAGAAGGAAAAGAAAACAATGTCAGATGTATAAATATGTCAAAATTGAGAACGGAACGAGACACGATAGTTGAAATGTAGACATTTTGAAATTCAAATTTACCGCCTATCTATCAATCATCTACTACTACTACTACTAATACTAATACTACTATTACGTTCGCTTATCTTTTTTACTTATTGTTTTCTAGCAAATTTATTCTAGTTGTGATCAGGACAACTTAATTGCAATGTACACGTGCGTGTCCGTTAAAGAAAGAGAGAGAGAGAACAACTCTCTCGCATGTGGCATTTAATTTCCGCCATTTTCAGAATAAAATGATTTTGTTATCCTGTTAGGGGACTACTAATAGCAATCTAGTTCCATTTCTTTTTTTTTCTCTTTTTCCAATTTATTTCTTAGCTCACCTCTGCCAGCGGCTCCTCTTTAGTGACGTCTCCATTCTTGGGTGTTTCCTCGCGAGTCGGCTTGCTCTTGTCCTTCTTGCTGAAGCTGATCGACCTGAGGGACCACTTTTTCCTCATCTATATGAACAACGAGGAAGCTTTCATTATATAACCGTAATACTAGATCCAATCGTTTTCATTAAAAAGTTTTTTTTTCGTCTCCCGTTTTTCTTTTTTTTTTGTTTTGTTCTCTTTATCTTTTTGCTTGTTTTCTTTTTTTTTTTTTTTTTTAATTTTATTTCGACATTCGTGATATATATACGTCGAGGCTAAAGAAAATTTCTTTATATTTTTATTATAATTAATATGGGAAAGAAGAGTATACAATACACTTATTATTAGTATTAATATATATACTATTAAATAGTATAGTATTCTTTTTGTTCAGGCTAATAATATCGGAAGGAAATTGTCGATATAAAAATATATTAATAACCTTTACATTTTGATATGAAATTACTGCAAATTTTATAATATTAAGCATTTAGTATCGTCCGATTAAACTTTGTATTTTATTTTATTTATTTTTATTAAAAAAAAAAAAAAAAAAAAAAAAAAAACATTGTTCTTTTTCTTTTGAATTCGACACTCCTCTCCATTTATTGCATTTATTCGTCCACAGTCGCAACATATCTACACGTGAAATTATTCTTTCAAACTAACATCGTTTCATTCCTACCAATCACTTGCACCTTATTCCTCATATATTTATAAACATATAAATTCAGCACGATTCGTCGCATTTAATTTATTTGGATTATTTCAATATTAATACGTAACGAATAACACACCTTATCTTTTTTTTTAGGTTCCTTGCTGTCTGGGGAAGCAACGGTGTTGGGACTGGCTGGATTGCCTTCTGTAGGCGTTGTAACCTCCGCACCTTCTGCCGATGGTTCGCCAGACGATTCTTGCTTCGTATCCTCCGACTTTACCTCTTCGGATTCCTGCTGCAAAAATACGATTAAAATTATAAATTACAACTTATTATAAACAGACGATGCGTATACTATCGTAAAACGATACAGTGATTATAAACAGCGATACGATTACGTATGAACGGTGCTAAAGGAGCGCGATTATTAACCGTGTTAACGTTATCGTTAAAATGATTTTTTTTTTTTTTTCTTTTTTTACATTCTTTTGAAGGATCACTTTTACATTGTAGATAATAGGATCGGTGCGCGATATAAGTTTGTAAATGAATTTTTTTTCCTTTCCTTTTCTTTTCTTTGTCCGTCTCTATTTTCATTTCTCTTTTCGTCTCGTTGTATCCACGTTGAACGTATATACCAATTGTTCGTATCAAAACGAACAGTTCGTAGAATTTCGAAGAGAAATAAAGTTCAAAGGAATGGATAGAGATGGAGAGTGTAGTGTGTGTGTGTATTCTCGTTGGAATAAAGCAACTGCTCCGCTGTGGTTTTCAACTAACGCATCGTCGTGCAGGATGAAACCGCGAAAATCTCGGATTACGGAGAACGGCGAAGTGGTTCTCAACTTGAATTTCTGATAAATAAATAAATAAAATAAAGATTTCCTTCGTTTAATAACTAAATGTTATTTATATAACAATCGATTATTAAATATTAATGTTTACAATTATGTGTTATAGTATATTTATATTTTTATTATTTACGTATTAACGTAAACAAATATATATATATTATAGAATTATATAACAATATAAGAAATAAAATTATAATTATATGTATGTATGTGTATATATATATATATATATTTATTATCAAACAAGGAAAAAAATCACTTGAAATTTGTCGTAATTATTCGTCAATGAAACAGATAGAAAAGTAATCTCAAAATATTTGTGATATGGATATGGAAAAAAGAAAAAAAAAAAAAAAGAGAGAGAAAACGAATAGAAAAAGAAAAATAAAATAAAAAGTAAGAGGAAAATGAAAAAACGGAGAACCATAAAAGTTTTCGATGAAAGATTCCCACGAATATTTTTCTCTCTCTATTTTTTTTTTGTTTTTTTTTTTTTTTTTTTTTATCATTTTGAGGATAGATGAAGAAGGGAAGTACAATAAAAAAGAACAGAGTTCTACTGAGCTGTTTTTCCTATTTTTTTTTTTCTTTTTTTTTTTTCTATTATTATTATACGATGAGGACAAGACAGTCATCGCCTTGGGCACATTATATTATGTAAATAACGAGTTATTTTCGTTCGTCGTAGACGCGGAAACGTGACAGGTCCGTCTGGGACGATGTGTCTTTGGTATTGTGTAAGGTGTTAAATTGTACGAAGAGTAGAAAGAGAATAATGTAGATTGTAGAGATGTACGCGATGCAATTTTTTCACGTATTTATATACTACATATGTATCTATCCGTCTATCTATATATGTATACATAGTTCTACATCGTACATAGATAGATAGATAGAGAGAGAGAGAGAGAGAGAGAGAGAGAGAGAGAGAGAGAGAGAGAGAGAGAGATGCATTTAGCAGTCCGTTGCACGTCTCTTTCCTCTTCTTCTTTTTTTTTATTTCCTTGTATACGCGTGTAATAGTCTTAGAATGAACGTGTCACATTCATTTAAATAAGGCGCCACTGACACAACTATATTTCTCTCTTTTTTTTTTCCTTTCTCTTTCTTTTCTACTATTTTTTCTTCTTCTTTTTTTTCTCCTTTTTTTTTGTCTACATAGACTCACGTATACGTATATGAGACACGTATTGAATTGCGAAGTGGAAAATGAGCTACGTGTTGGCGCCACTTAATATAAAATATATCCTACAACGTCGTTGAATGATTTCGATGTTCTGATTGTCAAATATCAATCGATTTCTCCAATCTTAATTTTCCATTGATAATCCTCGGATTATATACTTATAATGATTATTAGAAAAATTCATATATACGATGTGTGCATCCTCGCGTCCAAGACAGATTTATTAAATAAAATTATTATATAGATATATATAATTTTAATAATAATAATTATTATTATTATTATTATTAAATATGTGTGTATGAAATAAGAAATAATAGGATGGAATAATTTTAATAAGAAAATTAATATCTTACTATGAGAAACAATATGGCATGGATGAAGAGAATGGTATTTTTAATTCGATATTATTTTACACAATGATCGTAAACAGGAAACTGAGAAGGACGTTTCAAGGACCGATCTCGTGTTTTTCTACTAGAATGCAACGAATTTCAATCGAATGAATCGTAAGAGACCTCTCCCCACCCCTCTCTCTCTTTCCAGAGCACGAGAAAACTTTTCTGGAATTCGACTCCTTCGAAAAATAATAATATACAACACGCGATTCGAATATATATATATATATATATATATATATATATAACATATAAAAAACAATAAAAAACAACAACAACAGAGAAAGAGAAAATTAAAAGCCGGCACCTTTTGTCGAAAGCGAATATCGTGCGGATAATCACGTTTACGTGAGTCTCACGCATAAGACGAACGAAAATATGTCTGCTGAGAAGTAACACGATATTCGTCGAAAATTATTCAATCTTTTTAAAATCCTACAGGTATTTTTTTTTTTTTTATTTCTTTTTATTATTATTTTCCTTTCTTTTTTTTTTAACGAAAATTTCCAATATATATTCTCGTGTGTCAATGTTAATTATAATGTAATTAATTTACATAACAATTTCGCATAATTTCACGAAATATCATTTTCACCTCGGTGTTAAAATTTCGATGCACCAGTAAGTTTGTGCAGATGGGTTGTGGTTTGGAAGATACGAAAATGAAATATATTTCGTGTGTTGTAAACGTCATAGTAAGCGAAAATTGAAAGGAATTCGGGTTAGACGCGAGCAAGTTTAATTAGCGAAAGCGTAAGCGACCGAGTCCGCGGGTCTCTCCGTTTAATTAATATAGAACTAGTTTCTCGTGGAATGCGATGAGAGAAAGATGTGACTCATGACTGGATAACGCACGATGATTATATATATATATATATATATATATATATATATATATATATGTATATGTATATATATGAAGAGGCACCGACAAATTTTTTCTCTATTTTAATAAGGCAAGAAAAAAAAGTTCATCGTGTGAAATGAAAAAAGGAAAGAAGAAAAAAATTCTTCTTGTTCTCGAAAATAATTAGGCTTATGAGAATAATAACTTCTTCTTTGTTTGTCCTCGAAGAAAATAAAAAAAGCTGCATAACGCGTTTGTTATTTATTTTTATTTTTACTTTTTTATTTATTTATTTTTTTTCTTTAATGAATTAATCTAAATTTTTCACGAATTTTATTGATCCTCCATTAACTCATGCAACTTCCAGAAAACATACTTATATATGTACATATCTATATATATATATATATATATATATATATATATTTGCTGTTTCGTTATTACGTCACAAAATTAATCGTTAGCTCGTATCACGGCATTGTAATTGTAATATTATGACATAATAATACACGGAGAATTAATTATAAATTGAATTTATATCGCATATTGATAAACTTATTACTGAATAGTAAAAACTATAATGAAATTTTTAATCTCACTATTCTAATCTCCTTCGAAATAACAAAGGCAGTTAACGTTATCGTTTTATCTCTACGAACCGAATTGATCTTGACTTTGAAAATTCACGGCCATCATACACCGTTATCGATGCGATAAGAATAATATTGTAATAGTTTAGAAGAAAATACAATACCATTTTAACAATATATGCATCGACAGAATGAGAGAGTGAGAGTGATAGAGAAAGAGACGGATGGGAGGATGACGTTTTGAAAATACATTTAATCTTCGAAATAAAGAACAGAGAAGCCATAAGAGGACAGGTGTGTGCTTAAGGGAACCTTCTAAACCGGCTGGTTGCACCTGCCGTTGAAATTCGTGAGATAAGAACATGTTTCAAGCGTTAGGATGTAGCAAAAGAGATATATGCTTTCTAAAAGCAAAAAAAAAAAAAGTAAAAAGAAAGAAACAAAACAAAATTCCAATTTCGGTATAATAATCCAAATCGAATTAAAACGAAAGGAAAGGAAAATGACGAAAAGGAGGAAGAAAAAACAAAAATAAGGAAGACGGATGAAAATGACGTCTCAGATATATTACAAAAAATAAACAATTTCAAAGCCCGTTAAGAAAGCGTTGTGATGTATCTACAGAAGAAATTCTTTGGTGCGTACACGTGTCGTAAAAAAAGAAAAAAAAAAATGAAAAAAGAAAAAGAAAAAAAAAAGAAGGAAAGAAAGAAATGTAGGCAAAGTAATAATAATCATGGGAAAATAATGTGGAAGGGGAGGAGGGTGGGGGGAGGGGGCGGGTAGGAAGGGAAGAAAGATTTATGCTCCCGTGACAGTTAGATGTGCCTCTTTAACAAACGTGTACGCGTGGAGAAACGATTACGGTTAGTCGTAAAAACGAGTTACCGGTACGTTTGCGATCTTCCCCCTCCCGTTTCCCTTCCTCTTATTTCTCTTCTACTTCTTTCTTGACCTGTCTACTGGGTCATATCGTTCTTTATGTCCGAAACGGTATATCCGTGCATTTCTCTCTTTTTATCTCTCTCTTTCTCTCCGTTCTTCTTTTTTTTTTTCTTATTCTTTTATTTTTCCTTAAAAATCGACCTATTAGTCGATGTTCGTTATTATTTGTCACGATAAAGCTTTTATACGTCTATTTAAAAACATACCGCATGTCAAAAAGGTACGTCATTTAAAGAATATCGTGTAAAAGATGTAACATTTAAATAATATCCTGTAAAAACGTACCATTTCAAGAATATCGTGTAAAAGATATACCATTTAAATAATATCCTGTGAAGATGTAATATTTCAAAAATATCGTGTAAAAGATGTATCGTTTAATGAATACCATGTAAAAATGATAACTCGAGTATTATCGTGTAACGATTTTTTTTTTCTCTATTTAAGAAATACAGCGTGCAAACTAATGTTTGAAAATTTTCCATGTAAAAATTATTTACGTAATAGTACGTAAATTATTACGTTACGTTTACAATCTCAAAGAATAGCATGTTGAAATGGCGTTTGGAAAAATATCGTGTAAAAGTGGCATTTACAAAAGAAAAAAAAAAAAACAAAAAAAAAAAAAGAAAGGAAATATGTAAAAATTGCATTTCAGAAAGTAACCACGCGAAGGTGCGAAATAAAAATGACATCTAAATATTCGTTATAATTGGCTTTCAAAATTGATCTGATGTCTTAAATAAGAAAATTATTAACGACGATTGTGCTGTCCTTTTTCAATAAAGAAATCGACTAAAAATAAGCCTGTTCTTTGTAACATTATAGAAACAGTCGTATCGGCGATATTCTTATCATCGACTGCCTTCTGTCGAGAGAGAGAGAGAGAGAGAGAGAGAGAGAGAGAGAGAGAGAGAGAGAGAGAGAGAGAGAGAGACCAAGAAAAGAAAAATACTGGCTGGTTAATGTGAACAACGATCGATAAGGATTTCTCACGAAATCTTTATCATGATTTATTTTAAGGTTTACGTTCGTTCCATTGCAAATCGGAGATTAACGGAAGACGATTGTTGGTTCGTAACAAACAGAGACGTGAACTAATAAAACGTTATATTCGTAATGTTTACTAATATACTTTATCATTAATTATTACGAAAAGGCAAACGCGGTATAAAAGGATATATTTAAACATTTGTTCAAAGATCGAATAAATGTGTTTGATGCGAGACAAGAAAAGAAAAAAAAAAAAAAAGAATTTCGAAACATAAGAAAAAAAAAAAAGAAAAAAAAATATATATAGCAGATATAAATGCGTTGTACATCATATGAATTCCTAATAAGTAATTAAAAAAAAAAAAAAAAATGTATTTTATTTGTTCATCGTTGCTACAGTGGTTGTCAACTATTTCTTTTTTCTTCGTATCTTCGAACACACTTCACATGGCGCTCCCTCTCTCTCTCTCTCTCTCTCTCTCTCTCTCTCTCTCTCTCTCTCTCTCTCTCTCTCTCTCTAATCACTTTATGATCTCTTTCTTAATATCTTCGACCGATTGGAAAATTAAAAAAAAAAAAAAAAAAGAAAGGAAATAAAAAAATGATCCAGATAATTCTGTGACACGCTGTAATATCCAATAATCGTTATACCTCGAACTTAATGTGTCAGAAAAGTCATGCTTTTGATCACGCTAGATTTGATCGTAAAACGAAATAAGATACTTAAGTTGACGTCTGGTAGATAAGGAGGAAAGGGAAACGTAGAAACGAGAATCAGAAAAGAATCATTGAACGGAAATGAAAGGAAGAAGGTGAGATTGACAGAAAGGAAGAGAGAACGAGAAAGAAAAAGATAAAACGTTCGCTCTCTCTTTCTATCTCTTTATCTCTTTCTTCCTTTCTTCGACGTGTCACTGTATCTGGTATATGACAGTCGAGACCTAAAGCAAGCTCGATCAAGGAAATATCGTGTTTCACGTGGCCACCATTTTCAAGATCCTTTTTCGATTATTATTTGACCTGGTAATATTAAAAATTCGATAAAACGTATGTTTCAAGTGAAATTTATATTCTTCGTTTCAAAGTTTCGCGCGAACGATGTTAATATAAAATAATAATAATAATAATGATAATAAAAATGATAATAATAATAATAGTAATAACAATGATAGTAACAAAGAAGTCACATTAAATTATTTATTAAATTTCGATTATTCGATACATATATATATATATATATATATATATATATATGGTTGTTACTTGAATCGAATAGAATCGAATTGAACTCATTCGAAGTCGTGTAGGCGCATTTTACTTAGGTCAAGCTTGGAATAGTACACGCGGAATAGTTGATGACAATAGACTGTGGCGTGAACTCGAAAAGAAAAAGGTATCTGACACAAGTGTGACTCTTCTCTCTTTTCCTTTCGTTAGAAACAAGTTCACGTTCTTATTCATTTTCTTCGAAGCTATAACTAAACCGTTCGATTCGTTTTTTTTTTTTTATCAGGATTCCATGTATCAGATTATAAAAATGACCCAAAGAAGGAAACTCTATGTATACGTACATGATACATACATATTATATATAAAAACTCAGTTAAATTTGCTACGTAAATTGTTAATACATACGTGTAAAACTTTTTATTGCAAAATGCCACCGTAACGACGCAAAGTTACGTACATCAAGTTTTTATTTGTTTATTTATTTCAATAATCATACTGACGGAAAGAGAGAGAGAGCAACAAAAATTTGAAATATTCGAAAACAACCATATATATATATATATATATATATATATATATATATATATATATATAAGAAATTTTTTTTCTATATAAAACTCGTATTACTTTTCTTATATATATAAAAATAAAAATAAAAATAAATATATATACGTATAAATATTGAAAATTATTTACTAAAATTTTATTATTAATATTCCTTAGACCACTTTTGTAGTTGTCGAAGGTATATAAATATTAATAAAAAAAAAAAAAAAGAATCTTTTTTTTTTTATAATCTTCAAGTCCTTACCTTCTCTTTATCTTTCTCGGTAGCCTCATCCTTATCTTTGTCCTTATCTTCGGTAACATCGGTACGATAAGCAATGCCATTGGTCGTCGGTTTGGCATCACTTTCCTCGATCCTTTCGAGTTTTCCATCACCAGGTGTTGCGGCATCACCTACAACGGCACCTTCGCTTGGTACACCTTCCTTCTTTGGCGTCGTCGTTATATCGACGGACCTTTTGCTTTGTCTCGCTCCCATCTTTCCTTTTTTTTTCTCTCTCTCTCTCTTTGCTTCGCTACTTGATTATATTTCTCTCTCTTTCTCTCTCTCTCTCTCCTCTCTCACTCTTACTAAAGTGCGCACAAGCGCTTACCGAGCTCTGATCTGTAACAGAAAAGAAAAAAGAAAAGTCAATACAAATTTGGTATTCTTCCTTCCTTCACGAATTAAAATAACATTTCTATGTCTCTATGCGATTGGGAAAAAGTTCATGTAAAAAAAAAAAAGTGAGAAAAAAAATAAATAAACAAATACATGAATGAACAGTAACGTATAAAATTAATGATGCTGATGATGATGATGATGATAATAATAATAATAATAATGTATTAAAATCTTATAATAAAATCAGTATGAGTCGTATATAATAAAAAATTGATGATATAATAAAATCGATACGTGCATATAGTTGTAAAAATGTATGATACGATAAATAATAATACATAAATAAATAAATAAATAAGTAAATAGATGGATAGATAAATCAAACAAACCCACAATATAAACAATTTCGAAGAATTACGAATATAATAGAGTATGCATTTAAAAATAAATAGAATCTTCCTTTCGAGTTTACTATATAATAACGTATCACAAGAAAAAGCATTGAACTCGATTAACTTATATCTCGAAGGAAGAACGTTCACCCCTGTGACACAGTTTAATGCTCGATGAAAAACGTATGGAACGTTCGAGATAAGGGTTAATCGATGAAGGGATTAAAATAGAAATACATAATCCACTTTTTATACGGACATTGGTCATGCGATATCGATATACATATTTCAATGATCTGATTATTAATTTTCTGGTAAACAAATTTTTCCAATATATATATATATATATATATATATATATATATATATATATATATATATATATATATAAAGAAAAAAAGAAATAAAAGAAAACAGATAAAGGAAAAGGCCACAAGTTTTTGGGCATGTATATAAACAAATAAAGAAAAAAAAAGAACAGAAATAAAATTAATAGAAAAAATAATTAAATTAAGTAAAAAAAAAAAAAGAAAAAAAGAAAAAAAGATAAGAAAAAAAATTAAGAAAGTAAAAATAAAATATTATATAAAAGATTTAATGGTAACATATTCCTTTGTATTATACTGAAGGCTTTCGCGAACACGCTACACAACGAACACACGAACACCACCACCATCGGACCATCAAGACCATCACCATTACCATCACCATCACCATCACCATCACTACCACCACCAGCTGAAATCCGATAGCACCATCTGTCGTGCTATACACTCTACGCACCGGTTCTCGAAAGTTTCTCTTCAAGAGGGGGGGAGAGAGAGAGAGAGAGAGAGAGAGAGAGAGAGAGAGAGAGAGAGAGAGAGAGAGAGAGAGAGAGAGATAAAGAAAGAGATGAAGGAGAAGAGGGGAGAGAGAGAGAGACTTTCGATCCTCCTCCGGATTTAGCTGCAGGTGCGCCAGAAGAAGTTACAACCGCTCGTAAACGTTCCCCACGTGCAAATCCTTTTCGTCGAGTGAATTTCAAAGAGAACGCATAGCTTTCTTACAGTTTATCTCTCTCTCTCTCTCTCTCTGTCTCTCTCTCTCATTTGCATTCACAATCGATTTTTGTTCTTTTTTCCCTTTTTCTTCTTTTTTCGGTAACGACGCTTTTCTCTCTTTCTCTTTTCATATTTTTACATAATATCCCGATAAGAATTTTGCATTAATCAAGATCGTAAAAGACCGAGGTGTAGTACAGCAGGTGAGATCACGTAATCTCGAGACTCTCTCATTGAAATCACGCTTCGAAAAGAATTATGCGAATCGATTATTTTATCGGATAATTTCGGATACACGCCGATTTTTCGCACGATTTATCATGCGCAGGTGTTACTAATTATAAATACACGACAGAGGATACAAGCGTATTGAATCATGTGTGCGTCTATATATATATATATACACACTCGTGATATAATCATACTTAAAAGGAAAAGAAAACAAAAGTACGCTTGTAGATAAAATGTCTGCAAAGTTAAATTAGCTTGAAAATATCTGGGATAAGTGTAATTTTTTGATTGATTTTTAAAGGTGATCTGGAAACTTTCGATTTACCCTATATATACATATACATATACATACATATATATATATATATATATATATATATATATATATATATATAACACTTCGCGAACTTCTTGAATTTAGAAATAAATAGAGATAATAGAAGTAATATTAGAAATATAATAACATCATACATAACAACGACTCGTTGTTATATATATATAATATTAATTATTAATAATATTATTATATATATATATTTGTATTTAATGCAGACAAAATATTTTGACGGACTTAGAAGAGGACAAAGCCAACAATTAATATCGATTAAGAAGAACTTCTATAACAAAGGTATTAAACACGTTACATGAGAATGAAAATAACAATAGTAAAGACAAAGTAATACGAACGTATAAAGGAACTTGTACGTTCAACAAATCGCATTGTTAATTACCGTCATACGTAGGATCGCAGCGATACCGTTAAAATGACTGATCGGGTTAACGGTACGGATGTACATATTTGCTTAGAAAATTACTTCTGAATATTTATTTATTTATCTCTCTCTCTCTCTCTCTCTCTCTCTCTCTCTCTCTCTCTCTCTCTCTCTCTCTCTCTCTCTCTCTCTCTCTCTCTCTCTCTCTCTCTCTCATCGATCGATGAAGGAGATTCATTGTTCGAAAAAAATAAACGATAAAAAAATTGACGTTTCGTTTTTGATTTTGGCGCGTTTTTTAAACCACGTGTCTCTCTCTCTCTCCTTTCACACACGTTTAACTAGTCGACAATGTTAGAACTACTCGATGAGTAATGCGTTCCTAGACTGACATTCTCTTTCCAAAGAGAAATATACAAAGAGAACAAACACATTCTCTCTTTGTAGTGTAGGAGCGAGTGAAATATCGATTCGAACTACTGTTACACAGAGTGACTTTGTAAAGTGAACACGATTATTCTCGATTTTCTATTCTTCTTTTCCCTTCCCCCACTCTTCCACCTCAACCACCGTCGCCCCCCATCCCCACATCCCCTCTTTTGTAACCCATGAAACAGTTTATGAGATAATTCTTATAGCGAAACGAGCGTTCGACGATTTATACATTTATTCTTGGATTGGATTTAACAGTTATTTAATTATTTTTTTCATGTAATAAAATATATATATATATATATATATATATATATATATATAAATTTTCTTTCTTTCTCCTTTCTTTTCTATTTTTTTTTCTTTTTTTTTTTTTTTTAATAATTAAATCACAACAATTTTCTCGATACGAACATACGAATATACGATATCGAGCTATAGATGCATATGTGTAAGTGTTCGCAATTACATGTATATTATCGAAGATAAATTAAAAAGAAAAGGGAAAAAAAATGGAAAAGAAAAATAAATACTAAAAGTTAATTGAGAACGATCGTATTGACATGCGTGCGCTTTTTAAAATTTAACAATTTACAATTCCATTTAATTTATAGTACACATTTCTACGTAACGACGAAAGAAGAAACAAGAAAGAAAAAAAAAAAAAAGATTTTTATGAGTATGAATTATTAAGAAAACGTAACAAGAAAATAAATTATCAATCACGGTGAGTTTTTTGTCCGGGATGAAACTTTTCTTACAATTTTTTCTCTCTCTCTCTTTTTTTTTTTACAATCGGAGAACTTAATCGTATTTCCGAGAGGAAGACATTAGTCACTACGTACACAAATACGTATGTACGTGTGTGTATACACGTTAACGTTGTCTGTCTCTGTCGACACGTGTGTTTTCTCGATCACGTTTTTATTCGACACGTCATTAACATAGCATACGTGTATGTAAATATACGGAATCCTACAATAATCCTACAATAAATGCTTTATTGATAAACCAAAGACGATTCGACGATAGAATTTATCTTCGCAAACAATGCAATTTCTTATGTCATTTATTTTTAGCTAAATTTATTTCGTACTTATTTCTCAGTTCGACAAAAACTGTTTTTTTTTTCTTTAATAATAATAATAATAATAATAATAATAATAATAATAATAATAATAATAATAATAATAATAATAATAATAATAATAATAATAAACAGAGACTTGTCTTTTTTCTATGTAACAATTATCAATAAAACAATTAATTCTATAAAATCCGCATTTATTTTCGTATTGAAAAAAAGAAAAAAGAAAAAGAAAAGAACCTTTATACTAAATACAATTATATCACAGGTATATGCAAATAAGTACAACTTTTTTTGTTTTTAATATATGAAACGTCAATTAATTCTGTAACTAAAAGAAAGAGAAAGAGAGCGAGAGAGAGAGAGAGAGAAAGAGATAAAGAAGAAAAACGAGATATAAAAATGAAAAAAGAAAAGGAAAAGAGAAAAATAAATAAATACAGAACACGTAATACGCTGTCGTTCCATTCACGTTGGAAGTAGAGAGGATTGAAATGATTTTTTACATTTCGATTGGAATAAATTTTCTCGGATAAACGTAGAAAAATTGAATAACATTGGATCTATGATATGAAATATAAAGAAATATTATACGAGATCCTTGAAATATATTAATCCTCTATAAAAGACTTGGAACTACCAACTCTATGGTGTACACACAAACACAAACACACACACGCACACACACATATGGTGTGTAACTCCGTTATACTCGGTAATTGTCAGCGACGTTTCCTCGTTAGTATCAGCCGGTACTTGGCATTATCGTTATGCATATGCATGCACACGCGTACCAACCAACACACAGGGATGCATTACTGGTTCTCACGACACAAGAAAGAAAGAGAAATAGAAGGAGAGGAAGGAAAAAGGAAGAACTCTCTTTGCGTGACTCTGACACCAGTCTCAACACTGTTATAAAGCTTTTAATAAACGTTCGACGACGACGACGACGACGACGACGTCGACGTCGACGACGAGGACGGTGACGACGATGATGATGATGATGACGAGGACGAAGAGGACGTGCCGGTGAACTCAGAATGTACTTATTAATCCATTCAGAGGAACTACAAAAAGAAATCTTTCTCTAGTCTCATTTAGCTTCGTTCATAGACAGAGTCAACAGTTATTTCTCAATGACCGACTATAAAATGTTTAGGTAAGTGATTAGTCAGCTGGGAAGTGAGAATTATCATCGGTTCTATTTGCCGCTTATGTGAATGGGATTATTTTCTTTATTATCCAGTTTCTTTTCTTTCCTTTCCTTTTCTTTTCTTTTCTTTTCTTTTCTTTTCTATTCTTCTCTTCTCTTTTTTTTTTTTCGTTACCTCTAATAAGAACATTAGATCAACTTTGATCGTGTCATTGATAAATATAAATACGTATCCTTTTTTTTTTCTTTTTCCCTTTTTATTATCTCTCTTCGTTTTTTTTTCTGTTCTTTTCTGTCTCTCTCTCTCTTTTTTTTTTTTTTAATTACTTCCGCAATAATTAAAAGTCTTGATTATCAATCCATCTTGATGTACCGTTTTATTAATGATTATGAACTCAATGGAGTATTATAATTTGGATCTCGTCGATAATTAAAAGCAATTATTGTTACATACTTTTTTTTTTAATTATTATTATTATTTGTTTTTTTTTTGTAACAACAAAAACAATTATTAGTCAATTTTTCACATCTGTATTACATCGTTAAAAAAAAAAATGTATATATATATATATATATATATTCCAAGCTAGTCATAATTCGTATGAATTTAATAAGATTTAAGAGCAACACACATACACGCACACACGAACACGTTCACACACAAGCTTCTTTTTTTTTTTTTGAAACGATTAATGACTATTTCTCTTCTTCCCACGAGCTTAAAACGGCTTTCTTTTTAACTTGGACATCTAAACGAGCTTCCTCGTGCTTATGCCTACGGAAGGAGTTATTTTTTATCACTCAACACATTGCAACGAAAAAGAAGTAGAAGAGGGAGGAGGAGAAGATCGAGAAGAAGAAGAGAAGATGAAGATGAAGATGAAGAAGATGAAGAAAAAGGAGAAGGGACTGGGCTTGAACACACCATATGCGTGCTCCAAGAGGAACACGATGGAATAACATAAACATTTGTCGAAACCCTTCCTGATGCTTAATATAGAAACACCGGAGGTAGTAGGTGGACGTGATACAACAGATACACATTCACATACACATACATATGACACAGACATAGAGATTCGAATAGACTTCGTCCTTATGTCAATTTATATACAAAATATATTTTTATGTTTTTTAATCAGTGTAAATATTTCCAGCAAATTTCGAATAAAATAATGATATAATGAAACAAAAAAGAAGAAGGAAACAAAAACAGAAAAATTGGCGAATAAACAAAAGGATCGAGACAAAATGAAGCCGTCCGGATCATTTTCAAACTCTTCTTCGTATTTTCATCGTAGAAAAAAAAAACAGAAAAGAAAAGAGAACGAGAAAAGAAAAATAAAAGTAAAACTCATAGACGAATAATAATTGACTTAGTTTATCATCACTGGGCGACGTTCAAAAATTTCCTATTTTACGGGCTGTTATTTATTCGATCAGTATTATTAAGTTATTCGGTCAATTCATTAAATAATGAATGCTGATCGGTATTTATTGTATAATGAATTATCAATACGCGATAAAAGCGATCCAAAAAAAGGACAAAAACGAAAAAAAATCAATTGATCAATACGAACAGTAATTCTGACATTTGATTTCATTAAACCGATCAAAATATATATATATATATATATATATATATATATATATATATATATATATTACTTTACAAAATAGTTCTTGTCAATTAATCAAAATACCAAATTGATGATTGTATATATAAAGAATTGTCCTTCGTTGCAATTTATCCCAGATTCTTCGTAAGATAATAATCGTTTTAACGTCAACATACATACATACATTTATACATTCATAAAATTTAATATTTATACATACATACATACATACATTTATACATTCATAAAATTTAATATTTATACATACATACATACATACATACATACATACATTTATACATTCATAAAATTTAATATTTATACATACATACATACATACATTTATAGATACATACATACATACATACATTTATAGATACATACATACATACATACATTTATAGATACATACATACATACATACATACATACATACATACATACATACATACATACATACATACATACATACATACATACATACATACATACATACATACATACATACATACATACATAGATACATTCATACACATATATATTCTCTTTTTAAACGAAATATCAGTTAGAATTTCGAAATGTCAGGAAAATGAGGGTTTAACGGTATAGAAACACCCCAAACCCTGAGTGCGTTCGATGGCCTGTATAAGAACGACGCGTGTCCCGCATGCGCGAGCAGATGCGGATTGAAGCGCACGTGCGCTCGCGCTTCGACGAAGTCGAGAGAGGAAAATCGTCGTACGGGAAACGAGGCATAGAGAGAGAGAGAGGGAGGAGGGGGAGTGGGGGATGAACAAAACGTATAACGTACAACGTATGGAACGCTATAAGGGATTATTCCTGGCTACGTAGTGGCCCATGCACCCTTCAGCTCGTGTAAACACGAAGCTTGCCGTTGAAAGAGGAAAAGAAGACGAGGAGAGGCGAGGAGAGGAGAGGGTAGAAGGAAAGAGAGAGAGAGAGAGAGAGAGAGAGAGAGAGAGAGAGAGAGAGAGAGAGAGAGAGGTTTGAATTAAAGACTCGTGTAAACGAAGAAAGAAAAAGGAAAGCTTCTTTCGACGATGAGACGGGTATGGTGGTACAATACGTACGAATGAGATAAAAAGAGAAAGAGTGAGAAAAATCAAAGAGAGAGAGAGGGGGAGGGAGAGAGAGAGGGAGGGAGAAATAATATATAATGGGGAGAAAGAGATAGAACGAGTATGTAATAAAGGGAAATAATGTGTTTATATATATATATATATATATATATATATATATATATATATATATATATATATAAGAGAGAGAGAGAGAGAGAGTGTGTTAGTTTCAAATGATAAAAATTTTCAGATATCGACCCTTTGCAATTATGACGCCATTGTTTTCAATCTAAAATAACACTTCCAGTTTACTCGAATAAGATATATATATAATTAAATTAAAACAACAAATGGAATAATATTAAAACCGTAGTAATAACTATAATAATGCTGTAAATATTTATCAATCTTTCATTTTTATCGTCGTCGTCATCATCATCATCATCATCATCATCATCATCATCATCATCATCATCATCATCACCATTTTCCCCTCATACGGTTAATCAAGTTAATAAGTTTAAAAACGAATAAGAACGACGACGTCTTTTCTTACGATTCCTTCCCTCTTCTTCTTCTTCTTCTTCTTCCTCTTCTTCTTCCTCTTCCTTTCTTTCTTTTTATATCTTTCTTCCTTTCACGATACGACACTATATAAAAGTTCCAAGATCCGTCGTTACCGTTGTAAATTATTTCGAGAAAAATGATCGTTGGATCTGCGAAATCGCGCGAGAATGGATCTATAAGGCATGGGAGGTTGTTGGTGACGACGAAAAGAGAGAAGTTGCATCTCTCTCTCTCTCTCTCTCTCCCTCTCTCTCTCTCTCTCTCTCTCTCTCTCTCTCTCTCTCTCGTGCGTCTACGTTCGTCGAAAGAAAGGAAGGTTCAAAGCGTTGGTAAACGTCGGAGAGAAAGGCAGATGTGGGTAAGTTAACGACCCGTTATCGCGCGAGCGCCGAGGCTGCGTCGTTGAAACTGGTTGCCTGCGATCGCGGCCACACGAGAGAGAAAGAGAGAGAGAGAGAAAGAAAGAAATAGAGAGAAAAAGAAATAGAGAGAAAGAGAGAGAAAGAGAGAGAGAGAGAGAGAGAGAGAGAGAGAGAGAGAGCAAATAAAAGAAAAGAAGAGAGGAGAGGAAAAGAGAAGAGGAGAAAAGATGAGAGGAAAGAGAAGAGGAGAAAAGATGAGAGGAAAGAGGAGAGGAGAGGAGAGAGGGAGGGGAAAGGGCACCGCGCACTTTAAGCGAGACGAAGAGGGCCGAGGGGAGACGAATCGCGAATCGTTGAGAGAGGAGAGGCCCGATCGACTGAGCGCGAGACACTCGGCACTCCTCTCTCTCTCTCTCTCTCTCTCTCTCTCTCTCTCTCTCTCTCTCTCTGTCTCTCTCTCTCGACGTTCTCCCGCAGGTGCAAGCAAAATCGAACGGCTGACGCGGAGGCTGCGCGCTTACGCGTTTACCTGGACCACGCCGCGATGCCCGAATTTATGCGTTTAAATTAGCCACTATGGCGATACGATTTTTCACCTGCTCGTATGGTATCATCAAGTAAGTAAGTAAGTAAGTAAGAAGGAGGAGGAGGATAAAAAAAGAATGAAAAAGAGAAGGGGAGGGGAACGAGTTTGGCGATCACTTGTTCTTTTTTTTTTTTTTTTGATCCTCTATATAATGTCACTTAACTTCGAGGACTAGAGCATGTGTATAGTATATATGTATGTATAAGGTATTTCTATCTTTCTTCTTTTTTTTTTTTATTTTTGAGAAGAGGATTTGGAGTGGGTGGGGTCGGTGGTACCTATTTTATCTTATTTCTTTCTTGTTAAAAAGATTTCTTCTCGATGCACGGTATAATAATCGGTTTTTATCATAAGTTACGTATTATACGATATACGTGTGTGTGTGTGTGTATATATATTTTTTTTAATTATTTTAACACGAAAATAAATGACGTCATATAAGATTAACGATAATCTTATCGATTTATTATCTTCCTTTTATTTTTTGTTTTCATTTCCTTGGATTGTCGAAAAGAGAGATTGTTACATATCAATGTAACAAGAAATTTGATTTTTTTTTTTTTTTTACAAAATAGTATTATACGGTATGATTTTTGTACGAATTTTTTTTTTCTCGTTCCTTTCTTTCGTTTTAACCCGCTCTCTTTTTTTCTTTTTTTTCTTAACAATTTTCTTCCCGTCGCAATTTTGCTTGGAGAAAAACAGATCGAGAACGTCGGTTATCTCCCTCTCTTTCTCTCTCTCTCTCTCTTTCTTTCTCTCTCTCACACACACACACATACACCTAACTATTGAAAGCAAAGCCCATTTTCACAGAACCGCGATTACCGCTCGTAGTAGGGAATTTTATGGAGGTAATCTAATCGTAGCTTGTTTTACGTACATATACATAAAGATTTGTTCAATGTTCAAATCGTATCGACGAAATCGTAAAGGAAAAAAAAAAAAAAAAAAAAAAAAACAATGATTTTCGTGGAATATTTCCAGGAGTCCCACTCTCCTACTGTAAGACACTTGGAAAGTTTTCTCCAAACGAAGATAGATAGAATCTTCCAGAGAGAAAAATAGGGAGGAAAAAAAGTGAGAGAGAAAGAGAAATAGACAGGACAGACAGACAGACAGATAGAAAGAGACAAATACACACACACACACACACACACACAAACGTATTCAAGTGACGTCTCAAATCCATTTAAAGCCGAAAGAAAAATGTTTTCAACGTAAATGTCAATTCACAGTTGTGACAAAACGAAATTGAAAAAGTAGGAGAGGGAAAAAAGGGGGGGAGGAAAAGAGGATAAAAATACTTTCGAATTATTCGATAGAAAAGAAAGAGAAAAGATTGCGAACGTTGGTTGGTTGGTCCGATCAAGCAAAGGAATTTTCATCGAGCAGAGAAGGCTTTCTCCTCGCTTGAACAACAATTGCTTCCGTAGAAGTCTTGACCAAACGTTTTTAAATGCACGGCAGGTAGAGAAGAAGACTGCTATGCAAAATCGGAACAAATAAGAAATAAAAGGAAAAAGAGAGAGAGTGAGTGAGTGAGTCTCTGTGTGTGTATGCGTGAGAGAGAGAGAGAGAGAGAGAGAGAGAGAGAGAGAGAGAGAGAGAGAGAGAGAGAGAGAGAGAGAAACGGTAAGATAGGTAGGTAGGTTGGTAGGTAGAAGCTGGGTAGGGTGGGTAGGTAGGTAGTCGAGCAGAAGGTTAGCAAGCTTGCTGTGGCCACGCTATGAGCTCTCTTTCAACCAACCGAACCTTCTTCTTCATCTTCTTCTTCTTCGTTTCCTTCTCCTCCCCCCTCTCTCTCTTTACAATGATACAAAACGAAAGCACAAAGAAGAGGGTTTGCATATTTCAAACCCTGGAACTAATCTTTACCTTGGTAAACCCTCCCTCCACCATATCAAACTATAAATGGTTCGGACATTACTCGTTACACATTTTCATTCGTCTCTTTCGATCTAATTAATATATTAAACTTACCGAGATCATCTAAATTAATCTTTCACGATTACTTTTTTTCTTTTCTTTTCTTTTTTTTTTTTTTTACTCTTTAAATGGATCCGTATTTAATGTTCGCAGGATAAATTCAGGACAACGTCGGTGTTCTTAACGATTGATTGTTTTTCTTTTCCTCCCTATTTTTTTTTTTTTACTTTTTCAACGGAATAATCGATTGCAATTTCATCGAGTGATTTTTTTTTTTTTTATATTTACGATAGAATGGGGGAAACGTTATTCAATTTATTATTTATATCGTTTAACAATTCTCATGATCACAATGCGATTATATACCGTAAACTTTAATTCTCTCTCTCTCTCCCGTTCAGACCCGACCGAAGAAAAAAGAAAAAAGAAAAAGAAAGAACGATCGATTTAAAAGCAATCGAACGAATCCCGTTTCGGTTCCTTTTTCGTGAGACTGAATCGACCGTTGAGGTCCAGGGAACGCGGTGGTTGAACCATATACCATAAAAGGAAGGAGGAAGAGAGTGAGTGAGTGAGTGTGTGTGAGAGAGAGAGAGAGAGAGAGAGAGAGAGAGAGAGAATCAAGATGGCGTAACAGACTTGCACCCTAACGAGCAAATTTCGAAGGATAAATTTCAGCCAATGAGAAAACGTTCGTACACTTTTATCGTTCGAAGGAAAATCAATCTCCATGGGGGAACTCATAAGTAATTATAAAAAAAAAAAAAAGAAGAAAAAAGAAAGAAAAGAAGAGAAAGGAGAGCAAGAAAGACATACAGGGAGGAAGGGAGAAAGAGGGAGAGAGAGAAGAGAGGAGAGAAGGAGAACAGTTTTCGAACGATTAGAAAAAGGGAAGAGAAAGAAGGGTATAAGCTTTCCGGAGCTCGATGAAAAAGCTCGCGGTCCCGCGCGCAGTCCGCTATATCGATCGCTGCGCTACCCATTTTCAAAATGGCGCGAGGTGCACCACTGACTCGCTCGTCGAGATCGCTGAACTTGAAAATTTTGCATTCGAAAGAAAAGAGAAAAAGGAAAAAAGGAAACAAACTTCTAAGACGAGTACATTATCGTTTCTAAAAGAAAGAAAGAAAGAAAGGGAAAAAAAAAGAAAGAAAAAAGTAGGAACGTGAGCCGAACAATTTTTCCGACGAAACACCTCAAAGCAAAACTTAAATCTCTCAATTTCTTTCTTTATCTTCTTCTTAGTTTTCTTTTTTCTTCTTTTAATTTTTTTTTTTTTTTACTCACCTCGAACGTCGACCGTATTCTCTTAAAACGATCTCTCCCGAATTTGAAGGTCCTTAAGGGAGAGACTCAAGAATCTTCGAAAGAATAAGAACAGCTTATTCTCTTTTTATTCTCTTTCTCTCTCTCTCTCTTTCTATCTGTCCTTCTCTCTCCTATTTCCCCCGGTCCTCAAGAAAAACGAACGTAGTATATAACACTGAATCAGCCACGAACTCCAGAGTTTATTTTGTGGTTAATCTTTTTTGTTTTGTTTATCTGTTTATCACTACGACGTGAACGTTGCAAAAACGAAATTGCAACGTATCGATGATCGAAACGACAACGACGACGACGACGACGACGACGACGACGACGACGACGAAGAAGAAGACACGGGGCGTCGACTTTTCGTTACTAAAACTCGACGATTTCTCACAATAATTATATACCCATATACATACATATATATATATATAAATATATATATATGCGTATGTGTGTGTATAGTATGTATATATGTGTATATATATATATATATGTATATATATATGTATATATATATGTATATATATTCTTATATACGTATAACTCTACGCGTGTAAATCGTTAATATATATGGAAAGTTTCAAAACAAAAAGGGAAAATCGTAAACGCGTACGGGATGATTCTCTCTCACGGTATATATATATATATGGGGAAAAAAACTTGGCCTTCTTAGCGGGAGCGCGTTCGCGAACTCATCCACCTTGCTCGGTAACGCGCGACCGACTGTCGAGGAGGACTAGAGAAAAGACCGCTCAGGATTGGAGGGGATAGAGAGGAATAAAGGAGTGGGGATAGAGGAGATATAGGGAGAATGGAAACGAGGGGGGAGAAAGGGTGGGGAGGAGGGGTTCGACCGGCGTCCCTAGGTCTGTTCGTCTAGCCGACTCGACGGGACGTTACGGTGCGGTGCGGTGCGGTGCGATGCGGTGCGTTACGGTGCGGTGCGGTGCGAGTACGTCGCTCGTTCACTCACTCACTCACTCACTCACTCACTGCACACTCTCGCGACTGTCGCGCTCCGTGCCACCGTACTATCTATTTCTTTCTTTCTCTCTACCCAACTCTCTCTATCTATTTATCTCCGTTTTTGTTTCTCCTCGATTTTATTTGTGTGTGTGTGTGTGTGTGTTTTCGTTTCTCCTCGTTTCTTTCTTCCTTTTTTTTATTTATTTATTTTTTTTTTTTTTATTGTTCCTAAAACTTATCACGAAGAAGCGTTTCGTCTTTTTTTTTTTTTTTTTGTTAAATTTTTCTCTCTTTTTTTTCTTCGGTGTCCTCAACAAACCGTCCCGTGCGCGTTTTAATTGATGAAACATACTCGGACGATTTTTATTTTTCATAGATCGATTTATTTAATACTCTCTCTCTCCCTCTCCCTCCCTCTCTCTCTTTGTTATATGTGAAAAGAAAAGATGAAAAAGCGTCTGTCGAGAGACGTACGCATGGCTCCACGGATGGAGAAAGAATGAGGTACCTGCGAGGGCGAGGGGGAGGGTGGTATGGGGGAGAGAGACGCCTCTCAGGGCCGTATACATAGAATACGGTGTCACCAATAACCTCATTATTTTCCCTTCGTTTCTTTTCATTTATTATCATTATCATTATCATTATTATTATTAATAATTTCTTCGATGAAGTTTTTATTAATATTTCGTTGTAAAAAAACAAGCAATTCTCGATCGTCAATAATTTTTGTTTATTCTCCCTTCGAACGAGGACGAAGGAAACGACGAGTCCAATCTTTTTAAACCAACTAGTGCTTCTTTTTCTTCTTAATAAAAAAAAAAATAAATAAATAAAAATAAACGATAGATCTCTTTTTTTTTAAATAAACGAAAATGATTTTTTTTAATCATTTACCACTTAACAAAATTAAAAATTATTATTGCCTCGTGATCTCACATTTGTTTGCGAAAGGAGTAAGTGTCGATGGAATATTTGAGGTCAGTTAAAAATTTAAAGAAAAAAAAAAAAAAAAGAAAAAGAGAGTAGAAAAGAAAGAAAGAAGACGGAAAGAGAGAGAGGGGGGGAGAGAAAGTAAAAGGGACGAAGGATAGAGAAAGAGGTGGGGCACCATAGCAAAGAAATTCGAAGCGCGCGAGGTGTTACCTAACTTCGGTGCATTCCTCTCGTTCGCGGTCGCGGTCGGTTCTCTCGCATTAGTCACTATACACAACATCAGACGGGCAAAGGCGAAAGGAGGATTGTCTCGTCTTGGTTCGTTCGTAGCCTTCGATGTAATATATGTAACCTTCGATAACTTCCGGTCCGAAGAATACGTATATACGTAAGAATACAACGTATATCATACGAAATATTAAAATTATTTCTTGTTTTTCTTTTTTTTTTTTTTCTTTTCATTCCTTTTCTTTTCTCTCCTTCCAAATCCAACAAATAATAACATCTCTCATCGCGAATTTTCATAATGTCCCTTGAAAATTCTGTCTTCTCAATATATCCTTTAGGGAACACGCACGTGCACGTGCGCATCATATGCATCCTTTTCTTTTTTAATTAATTAATTTATTTATTTTTCTTTTATTGTCTCTGTGCCTGCTTCGTCCGCTTCATCTTGCAAATATTATTCGAAAATTGTTCGAACTGTGAAAGGGATCAGACCAAAAAAAAAAAAAGGGAATAAAACGGAAAATATTTCATGTTTATTATCGTTACTATTTCGTTATTATTATTATTATTATTATTAATTGTTATTATTATTAATTGCTATTATTACTATTATTTTTTATTTTTAATTTTATACATACAACAAATAACATTTTTTAAATTTCGACGAAGTGTCAAATCTTTTATCTTTATATATTTTCCTTAAAACAAGAAATATATATATATATATATATATAATATCTTTATTTTCTTGTTCGTAGAATAGAAAAGCCACGAACAATAAAATTGTATATACACTGAAAACATTGGCATTCTCAAATCTAATCCATTCCATTCTCGTATATATCCATTTATAGTATAAGATAAGTTCAGGTGTACCCGATCTATAGATCGTAATCCACGCTCGGTGTTATATACCGATAGACATCGAAGTGGAAGTTGTAAGAAGACTATATAGGCATCGTATATATCGGAAAGAACTTTATCTTTCGATGGAAAGAAAGAGAGAGAGAGAGGAGCATTCGTGGTAGCCAACGCATCGTTTGAAAATTCTCCTCGTAGCATATCGATTCCATTGAACGATGCTCTTCGTAGTCGAATTAAAGAATGAAATCAACGAATATCGATATCTTTAGATATCGACTCTCTCGTCTGACTATATATATATATATGCATGCATACATGCATGTATATACGCATGCTATGTTACACACGAATAAAAGAATTTCGAACGCGTAATCCATTTGGAATTTATAAGCTCTATCGCGATCAATATTATCTTGTTTAGGATATATCGTATCACTTTCGCGAATCGGTCATACGTAACGGAAATGAATCTATCCGTTTGTGCACTTGAGTGCTCGTGAGTGCATTTTAAGTTCGTTTTCTTTGGATAAGAGGGAATGAGAGAGAGGGGGGGGAGAGAAAAAAAGGAGATCCATTTATAAGAAATGATCGATCAATCGATCAATCGATCGATCGTTCGAGTTTTCGTATTTGAAACGAACAATGATCGAATATTACATAAATGTAAAATTAATATAACATCGAATTGATTTGTAACAAATTATTTCCAACGTTTAATAAAAAAAATCGATGGTGTATTATAGTCATTGGTTTGATCGATAAGTAATGCTTGAATTTTTGTTAATTTAATTTTTGAACATAATAACAATTATATATCTGAATAAACGACACTGATATAACGATAATATTATAGTATTCGATTGGCTGGCTCATACATACAATAGTATGATTAAAGGACTGACCGTCGAAATCTTAAAGAGAGAAAGTACCGATATTTATTTAGATACCGTGAGTATATAAAGTAATTGAAAATTTTGTGACATAACTTACGTATCGGTTCGATGTGATATTATTATTATCAACACAAAATTATTATTACTATTAAAAAAAAAAATAAAAAAAAATGTTAGGAAAAACACAACAAAGATCAATTTCAGGAAGAATCAAAATCTACACACCTTCTCTCATTCCGAAAGATATAATTAAAATAGAAAATAATAACAGACCTTCTAATCTAGATCGTATATCGTCCATGATATAAAAAAAAGGAAGGAAAAACTAGAGAAAACTAAGATTCCCTTTCTTTTCCATTAGATGGAAAAAATGAGTAACAATGAACATGTAGAAAATATAACTATAGTATTATAATAGACAGGGCAGATTCTCTTATACGGCACGTTCATTACCGGAAACGGAAGCTCCACCTTAGTCATTGGAAACGAAGTACGCTTGTGCATAGACGTAGTATATATCGGGAATCTATAATCGTATATATATATATATATATATATATATACATACACACGCGCGCGCACACACATATACACATATATAAAACATTGCAAATTTTTTCTATCTTTTGTTCTCCAATTAATCCATTAGATCGTTCAAACAACAAATATATATATTTAAAAGAAAAAAAAAAAAAAAGAAAGATAGAAATATGTATATTTATTTTAAGAAAAAAAAAAAAAAAAAAAAAAAAAAAAAAAGAGAGAGAAATTATTGTATTATTCCCACAAAAATATAGACGACTCCGTGATGTTACTTAGACGTAGTACGTAGAATAGATGTCAGAACAGGAAGATGTCGGCCATCTTTCTTTTCCGGTCTTTAAATTTTCGGCCGTCGTGTACCCTATGAGAGAAACGAAGGCCCACGGAACTTCAAAGCAGTAATAACGTCCAATATCGTATTATCCGTTCGCCGGTTCCGGTCAGGCTTATAAAATGTACGACGACGAATTATATGGTAGATATAAGAGAGAAAAAGAAAGATACATATACATACATACACACACACACACACACACACACACACACACACACACACACACATATATATATATATATATATATATATATAGAGAGAGAGAGAGAGAGAGAGAGAGACCGACAACGACGTACGAGAGCCGCCATTTTAATATGTTTAAACTTGCTACTTCCGAATAAAAGTTCATCAGTAGGAAGGCACAAACACACAACTATAAAACCCTCTCGCATCCGTCGGAACTGTGGACGGCTGGCGCCCGAAATTATTTTCGTTGACGAGAGAGGGTAAAAGGATGTGCTATGTGCTCTCTCTCTCTCTCTCTCTCTCTCTCTCCCTCTCTCTATGAAATGTATGGTAGTATCGCTTTTTGAATGTTCTCGCACACATTCACGCTCGTTGCACTTGACTCCAGCGACTTTCGAGTATAGGAAACTGCGGATGCACTTCCCGTGAATTTTTGCTAACCTATGTGCTAATTTATATATTTGTTTATCCGTTGACTTATTCGAAAACAAAATAAATAAATAAATAAATAAAAGAAAGAAAGAGAGAAAGAAAAGGATATTCGTTGTTATTAGTTGGTCGATACTAATAGAGGTAACAGAGTTTTAGAACAGGATAATGTGATACGCTTAACGATCTCGTCTAATTTTTGATTATTATTATTGTTATTATTATTATTATTATTATTATTATTATTTTGTTTTTCCTTTCTAAACATATTATCGTGTCATGTGTAACTGAATATAGTATAATTATACCGATACAACTTAAACCATATGCATGTACGTTAGTTGCGATGACTTACATAATTTTACGTATGTATAATCACTACTATAACTTTTATATTTAACATATATTAACTTTCGAGTAATTAAATCTTATATAGAAGAAAGAAAAAGAGAGAGAGAGAGAGAGAGAGAGAGAAGAAGAAATAATACTTTTAAAAAGAAAGTCATGTCGTATTTTATTTACAATACACGATTAAGACATAACTGGCTCTTGGGTACATCTTATCGATGGAAAATAAAAAGAAAAGAGAAAAAAGGAAAATGAAACTAAAGAAAAAAAGAATTTCTTGGAAAGAAACAAACAATGAGGTCGATCCGGTACGATCTTAAAATCTTCAAACGAACACAAGAAAACTATTATTTTAAAAGCGAACGTCTGTGAGTTCGTAAAACTTTCCTTATTTTAAGATACTTTCTAGCCATAAGATTTACGATTTCCAAGATACGAAACAAATAATAGACGGTCTCCCTAAGGTGCGGAGTTATATATACGATCTTACGCGATATGAGTTAGAATAGTTAGTGAACTTGCTTTTTATTTTTATTTTTATTCATATATATTTTTCTTTTTTTTGATTATTGGTTCATTAGAACGAATGAACTTATATTTTTACTCGTTTAAAAATAAAACCCGTCAGACGGCAGTATTAAAAATATAAAAGTACTATTGTTTTGCTTCAAAAAGATTTGAATTCTAATAAATTATGATATGAATAAATAAAAAAAATAATAAGTGAATAAATATATCGTACGATTCATGTAACAAAATCGATAGAATCAATAGATAAATCACGACCAATGAAGAAATAATAATAATAATAATAATAATAATAAGAGAAAAAATATAGCAATTAAACGAACGGTACGTCGCGTCTAATATATATGTATGTGTGTGTGTGTGTGTGTAAAATAAAGGTGAATAACATTAATAAATAAATAACTCGATAATTTTACTGAAAAAAAAAAAACAAAGTGACGACTTAAGAAGAAAAAACGTATAAAAAAAATATATATCTATTTTAATTTAACAGTCGACAATTAATCTTCATCTTGTCGTTGATGCAACTCGATCGTCGATTTTTGTTAATTAATTTTCGCACGGAATTTTCTTCTTCTTTCTCTCTTTTTTTTTTTCTTCTTCTTCCTTCGAAATTACGATAATTTCGAAATAACCCCGTGACGTATAGTTATTAACGGGAGATTCATTCGAAAGTGCAAGGAGAAACGATTAGTCTTGTGCAACGAGCATCCAAACGAAATTCTTTGCGCTTCTCTTTCATGCGAGGCACGTGCGTGAGTCGCGATGGAACGTGAGAAACGAAGAAGAAGAAGAAGAAGAAGAAGAAGAAGAGAATACGAAGAGGACGAAGAAGAAGAAGAAGAAGAAGAAGAAGAAGGAAAAGAATAAAACGTACGATGATCTAGCACCGATTTCTTTGATCTCACTCTCTTTCTCTCTCTTATATATATATATTCTCTCTCTCTCTCTCTCTCTCTCTCTCTCTCTCTCTCTCTCTCTCTCTCTCTCTCTCTCTCTTCTTCTTCTTCTCCTTCCTTCTTATTTTTCCCTTTACGTTCCTATCGCACGTGGATCGATGTTATTGAACTTAAGAATGATAATGATCGACACAGTGTGTATCGATCCTTATATATTGTATAAATGGACATTGATCGGTTAAAAATGTCACTAACTAGAATCGATGGATCAAATTTATCGAGGAAGACTCGTCGAATCGATCGATCGATCCATCGATCCATCGATCGATCTTGTCGTTTCTTCGAACTAGTAAGTAGTATCTATTACTTTGGCATACTTCGTCGATGGATTACCAAGAGACAAACAAATTAAATAAACAAATCCGTTCGACGAACTCGACGACGAGCCTCGTCGTTTTGCATGAACAAATTAATTAGATAATTAGACAACGAGAATCGCGACGAGGAGTCAATTAATCGAAGATTATTTGGAAAAATAAAAAGAAAAAGAAAAAGAAAAAAAAAAAATAAGGAAGAAAAATTAACTACGTGAATGGTACGACCCGTTTAACGAACAAAAAATCATTCTACACATAAAGCAAAGCGTATGAATAAATGAGAGGGGGTGGGGGGAAAGGGAGGAAAGAGAAAAAAAAATCCACACAAGAAAGAAAGTTATAAATCGTTTTTTTTTTTTTCGAACGTGAATAATATCACTAGGCCATACATTATTACATAATATCACTAGGATAATGCTACTAGGCACGATTTCTAGGCATGATCGAATGAATGAATCGATTGATTGATTCATTTAATAAATATATAAATAAATCGTACGAGAGATTTCAACGACACGATCGAAAAAGAAAAAGAAAAAACATGCTTACGATATAAATTAGAAACTAAGAATGAAATCGAGGAAGGAATAAATCATGGTTCGTGGCCTCGTAGAACATTAAATTCATTCATAAGAAGGAAGAAATTATCTCCGTGTGTTAGACGAAAGAACGTGATCATCGTCGAGAAGAAGTCCCTAGTAGTGTCGCGACATAGGTGTCCCTATGAAAAACGACAAGTTTGTGAGTCGACTCACGTACTTTTATTTGCCTCGTTGCGAGCAACGAAGATGGTTGTAAACGGAAGGACGACGGGAGGTAGGGAGGGAGGGAGGGAGGGAGGAAAGAAGGGAGGGGGAATCGATGAAAGAAATTACTTTCGGATCGAACTAGATACGTTCGTGGAAGGTACACATGCCGTTAGACATATCTAACGGATCGTTAGATGACTCTTTTTCCCTCTCTCCCTCTTCCTCCCCCCCTCTATCTTTCTCTGTGTCAACAAGATGTTTAGAAATATTTTGTTCTTTCATTTTTCTTTTCTTTTTTTTTTTTTTTGAATTATTCGACGTTACAATCGGTATAAAAGGAGTCTTTTTGAAAATATATATTTACTTGTCATTTGCTTAACAAACAATAAAAAAAAAAAAAAAGAATTTAGTTAATTAAAATAGAAAGAAAATAAAATAAATAACCGACACAGTATTGAGATCAAACGTGCAAGGCCATTTTTTAGCCTAGAATTTACTTTTGATAATTTTTTGGATGAAAGAAAATAAAGAAGAAAAGACAAAGCAAAAATAAATAAATAAATAAATAAATAAATAAATAAATAAATAAATGAAAAATAGTCTCGAATACAAAAATGTATTTCCTCGTCGTTTTTGTCTTTTTTTGCTCTTTTTGAACGAGAAAATAAATAAATAAATAAATAAATAAATAAATAAAAAAAAATTAAAAAATACAAAATAATAATCTCGAATACAAAAATACTCGTCGTTTTTTTATTTTTTATTTTTTTTTTCGAACGAGAAAATAAATAAATAATTGTCTCGAATTCAAACTAATTCGTCATATTACTGATGAGAAGAAAGAATGGAAGGAAGGAAGGAAGGAAGGAAGAAAGAAAGAAAGAAAGATTAAACAAAAAAGGAAAAAAGAAATTGTTTAAGAATCGAGTCTCCGCTCTATCAAATATTCAAACGATTTGATTCTCGATTATCAAACGAGACTCCAATTTCGATTCGGTCTTGCTTCTAAATGATGCTTTGAAATCGGCATGATTCACTTCGTCGGAGTTACAAGTGACATTGAATGCTTCGAGAAATTACGTTTTGTCAGCTCGTTTAGCCTACTCTCTGCGTCGTCGTCGTCGTCGTCGTCGTCTTCGTAGTTGGTACAAGATTACACGGGCATACGATTAATGGCAGCTTGAAGCTTACGTGCCAGTCGGAACAATAGAAAAGATGTCGTAGTCCGATTCGTATTTCGATGCGCGTCGTCTTCTAACTCTTTACAATCGTACACCGCATCGGTACGGGAATAAGAAAAAAAGAAAAGGAAAAAAAAAATAAAGAAAACCGGAAGTGACGATTATCGTTTTTGCCTAACAGGAAAAAACGGAAACGATTTTCTTTTATCATTCTTTATGAATACCAATCACAATGGAATGGTGGATAAGTACATTTAATTTGATTTTATGTCTTATATATATATATATATATATTTTTTTTTTTTCATCTTATTTTCATCGTTGCTGTTACAAACAAAACAAATTTATCTTACAAATTACTCTTGTCACTTTCTTTAATAATATTTTAAATTTAATTTCTTTCTTTCTTGCGTTTTTTTTTTTTTTCTTTGATTTTCCTCTCGTATTAAAAATTTCATTTTATTTTTTATTATTTATTTCTTTCACTAACGGCGTTTACTTTCAATTTAAATAACTTTATCTTCCTATTGATTTCAGCTAGAGAGCTTCTCTTCTTTCTTTTATAAATTTTCTTAAAATTTACAAAGTAAACATTTGTAAATTTACGTATTATCTTTTTTTTTTTATTTTTTTTCATTTTCTTTGGTCTCTCATACGAACGAGTATGAAAAGTATCGAACGATATGTTTGTCAATTGAGCGCGTAAAATTATTCTAAAGTATGAACTTGAGAGATAGATAGATAGATAGATAGATAGATAGATAGATAGATAGATAGAGAGAGAGAGAGAGAGAGAGAGAGAGAGAGAGAGAGAGAGAGAGATCTTCGAATAGATCTTAATATAGTAATACTTATCGAAAAAAAAAATAAAATAAAATAAAATAAAAATGATTTCAAGGTTAACGATTGAACGATTATCGATGAGTAACGTGTGGGAGGAGGGTGAATGAGAAGAAGAAGGAGGAGGAGGAGGAGGAGGAGGAGGAGGAGGAGGAGGAGGAGGTAAAAAGAAATCTGTTCGCTGAAGCACGAAAGTAGCCTTTTAAACGGTCGTTTCCTCGACTCGTGTTCGAATGATTTCCCTCTGCTACTCGAATCGTGACTATCTTTTGATCATCTCTTAATCGCCACGTCATAATCGAGCTTGATACTAATTATCCTCTCTTCGTGTATATCGACTTGTCCAAAGAAAAAGGAGAAGAAGATAAAAAAAAAGAGGATGCAACAGAAGAAGAAGAAGAAGAAGAAGAAGAAGAAGATAAAGAAGACGAAGAAGAAGAAGATAAAGAAAAAGAATAAGAAGATGAAGAGGAAGAGGAAGAAAAAAAGGAAGAGGAAGAGGAAGCAGAAAAAGAAGAAGAAGAAAGTTCCTTCCTGAGGTGAATTTACTATGAGAGTTCGATTCATGCTTCTCTCTCGAGTTCTCGAAGTAATAAAAAAGGAAGATACTCGAGAAGACTCATCGAAGGGTTCACTTTATCCTTCGGGACCTTTCAAAAAGCAATAAACGACTCGACCACACGAAAACGTTCAAAGAATAAACCTCCTGTGTGTGTAGGTATGTCTCTGTGAGCGAACTTACTCTATTAAATACTTCAATATTTTTCAAGCTTTCCTTCATAAATATATTTATTTGGTTAAGATACTATATCGTATTATACGTGGAGCAAAAAAAAACGAAACAAAAATATCGGTAACGATCCAAAAATTTTCCATAGAAAAACAGGATATGAATCGTATCCTTTGGAATTAATATCGATATATAAAAGATGTGGAAACGAAATATAATCGAACAGTAGATTAAGGTTTTGATATTGTTAGGATTTATCGCAACGCATTCAAACATTTTTGGAAATTTCTAAAAATTTCATTGGATTCCGAACGCAATGTACCTCATGGTTATCTATGTTCAGAATTATCTCTGAAATTATCTATGTTCAGAAGCCAATAAATCTATCGCGTGATACTATGTCCAGTCCATATATATATATTTATATATACACATAGACATTAAATAATAATTAGTAAACAAGTATTTCTTATGTAAGATATCAAAAAAAAAAAAAAGAAAAGAAATGAAAAAATATTTCATTCGTAAACAAAAAGTGACCAGTTAGAGTTCCTCGTCAATTTCTACGAATACATCTCTTACCCATTATAACCAAAGAGAAAACCATTTTATCTTTATAATAATATATCTTATATATATATGGTTTTTTAAATAAAATAAAATAAAATAAAATAAATTGACATACCAAATCGATCCATGCAATTATAATCTTTCGTTGGAAAATAGGAAGAATTAACGAGAGAGAAAAGGAAAGAAAAATAATAAAAGAAAAATAAAGAAAAAGGAAAAGGGAAGGAAGAAAATGGTTCCAATCAAAAATCTTTTCCGTATCTCGTTTCCCACCCTCTTCCCCCTCTCCTCCCGATTGAAACCATTTTCACCATGGTTTAGGCGAGGCCATGGATTCGTGGTGAATTGCAACGTTGTCCGAATTGTTACCGACGGTTACCGCTTTCGTATTGATTTCACGTCGGATGATTCATGGGGTTCGTCCTCTCTCTCTCTCTCTCTCTCTCTCTCTCTCTCTCTCTCTCTCTCTCTCTCTCTCTCTCTCTTCTCTCTCTCTTTCTACCCTTGTCGGCCACCCCCACAATATTCTATGCGTGCGCGACCAACCCCCATGTCTCGAAGCTTATCCCTGTGTGGCATGAGGAAAGGGCCACATCGATGGAAGGGAGACAACGTACTGTGTTCAAGGTAAAAAGAGGAATAGCAAGGACGACGGGAGGGTGGAAAAAGGGAACGGGGAGAGAGGGATCGTGCCATCCATACAATCATAATCGACTATGGCTGACTCATTAAATTCGTTCGTGGACTTTCGGGAATAATCCCTCACCCTTTGTTCGTTGATATTCGACAACAACCACCACAATACAAAATTAAAACGTAATTTCATCTTGCGCGGATGATGTTTTATGATATAATTTTTTCTCTTTTCTTACCAACGAAATTTCAATTTATTAAACAAACAAAACGAACAAACATACAACGATGCAATTGGATTCGTTGACAATGATACGTACGAATAAACAAATGAATCGTGTTAACGCCTGCTTTCTCATTTCCTTTTGTTTTCGTTTTTATTTATTTATTTATTTATTTTCGTTAAGAAAATATCAAATTACGTAAATTCACTTTCGTCCCTTAAAAATTTCAAAATCGAAATCGTAATCGTAATCGAAGAAGTTCGATATTATTCTCTTCTTCGATTGATTTGGATTAATTGTAGGAGTAAAAAAGAGAGAAAGAGAGTGAGTGTTAGTGAGTGAGTGAGAGAGAGAAAGAAAATAACGAAAAAAAAAAAACGATAAGGAGAATCTCTGCAAGAAAGGAAGAAAGTCATTTTGAGCAAATCTTCGAAACAAAAGATGTAAAAATTGATACGATTAATCTTACGAAGTAGATCTCTCCTCTCGCCCTTTCCCCTCCCCCTCCACTCCTTCCAATTCCTTTTGAATCCTCACGAAGAATAAAAAGAGAAGGAGAAAAAAATTCTTACGGGCAATAAAGAGAAAGAATACGAGGAGGATTCTTTCTTTGCGAAGAAGACGGGAAATCTATTTTTACAATCCCGCGTGAGGTTGAAGTCGTTAACTCGCACGTTAACCCCTCGATGTGTTTCTTTCTCTATCTCTCTCTCTCTCTCTCTCTATCTCTCTTTCTCTCTTTCTCTCTTTCTGTGTCTCTTTCTTTCCTTTCTCGACTTTTCTCTGCGTATATCAGAAATAGCGAACAAAGGTGTGGTCCTGGGGTGTCATGAATTTTTAACTCGGCCCTGAATGTCCATTACAACCAAAAGAATTTTTCGACGGTACGTTAGATATTTTTCTCATGCTATTATTATTATTATTATTATTATTATTATTATTATTATTATTATTATTATTATTATTATTATTATTATTATTTATTGTTTATTTTTATTTTTTATACAGACATATACCACGTCATATTGTGAATTATTTTTTCAATTTAAGAAATAGCTGGTATTGATGTATTGAGATATGTTTACCTTTAATATTATATATATGTATATTGTGTATGACTACATAATATAAATTAGAAAAAAAAAATTTACGAATATTACATTCAATTTCTTTCCTTTTTTATATATATATATATATATATATATTTATTTTTGTTTTTATACGTGCGCCGTCATATAAATACAAAACGTATTCAGAAGATAGATCATGTGTTAGATTAAATTTTATCAATATTTTTCTTTTATTTTATGTTGTATCTCTTTTTCACATACATGACCTCACATGGTTCACGAGTTCGATCGATATTTTACGAACGAGTACGTTACGTGTCAATTATAAAAAATATGTCGAAATAAGTGTCGTCGTCATTGAGGATGTTTTATCGTAAATTTCCTATCATCGAGCGTGACGTTCAATTTCTTTTTTCTTTTACTTTAAAAAAGAAAGAAAGAAAGAAACGTTAGAAAAAATTATTCGGTAGAGATTGTAGAGTGGTTATTATAGGTATGGTCGGTTAGATCTTGCGTAAAACTTGTTTTGCCTATCGAATAAAAGCTTGGTTTTGATTTTTGCGACTCCACCCTCCGCGTTCTCCCGAGATATCTTTGGGTTCTCTTGCACGATACAAAGGTATAAATAACGCCATCGAGTAATGTACACACACACACACACACACACACACACACACACACACACACACACACACTCTCTCTCTCTCTCTCTTTCTCTCTCGTTCTCATTCTATCTCTCTATCCTCTTATTCGTGTCCTTGCCCGTATATTCTACGTAGAAGAATCGTGTTCGTGTGCACGCGCAAATCTACCAAGATAGGTCCCTTTTACGCAAAGTTGATTGTCCGGCCTTGAATGTACGACCAGATGTGCCATCGTTGGCATAGTAAGTCTACCTGCTTGCTTGCTTGCTTGCTTGCTCGCTTGCTCGCTCGTTCGCTTACTTTATTTTTTGTATATATGTGTACGTGTACTCGTACGTACGTACGTACGTACATACGTGTGTGTGTGTGTGTGTGTGTGTTTGTACCATCCTCTTAATTTTTTTTCTTCTTTCGCTTTGTCCAAATCCAAGATTTTTATATCACTTATTTAAATTTATTTTCTTCTTTCTTTACATTGCGAAATTCTGAAACTTTTGGAGCAATGAGAATTTCTGTAATGGCTCACCACCACCACCCGCAATGGAGTCCAGCAAATTCTTTCTCCCCCGAGTTCTTTTCAATTCCTTTTATTTTTCCTTACTTTTTAATTAGTTAATTATCATCATCTTTCAACGGGTCATACGAATATAATTGTACTTTTAATGTCATCGTTTTAATTAATAGTAACAATTCACATTCGTTAATTCGTAAATTTGATAATACTGGATAGGAGGAAAGTAATTAATTTGATATTTTTGAAAACCAATTAGCCCTTTTTACGAGGGATAAGGATTCGTAGGCAAGTTTTCTTTTCTTTTTTTTTTTTTTGGTAGATCGTAAAACTACAAGCTTAGAAAATCTCGAGAAAGAGCAATTGATTTTCAAAGTCAATTAAAAACTTTTATCCCTTCTCTTTCTCACTTCGAGCCACCCCTTAGGGTCTCCCGTTTGATAAACCCGATATAATATATGTATATTACTTTCGTAATAAGATGAACGACTTAAATTACGACACAAATGCAAGTTTGTGGGGTATCGCAAAACAAAAACGGGATCATTGTTAGGACGAACCTTGTAAAAATATATTTTTCATTTCTTTTTTCACCTACCCTCCCCCTCCTCCATCCTTGCTCAATGTTCTCTCGTACAATTAATTTCACTCGAGAGTTCCATTCTCGTATCCTCGTAAAATAACAAAAGCTGGATTTTCATTGAAGCACGTTGCCGGCCACGAAATTCATATCCGAACGAAAGATTTTTATTTTTATTTATTTTTTTTATTTATTTATTTATTTATTTATTATCAATCAATTATCATCTTAAAGGATCGCGCGTATATTAGTGAAAGCGCGTTTGAAACGTTCTCCTTAACTCCTCGCAACTTTGAAGAAGCTCGGCCTTTAATTTTAACGGCCAACTTAGAATAAGAATATAATAGCGATAAGGGACACGTTTATATGGGGAAAATTTATCTTAAAGATTCCATCCCGACGACGGAGGATTTATGGCTCTTACCGATATAAATTTATCGAGTTATTCGAAGACGCAGTCTTCTCGGTAGTTAACGAGATCACAAGAATTTATGTTCCTTTGAAAACGTTCCTCGCATGATATTTCGCCGATTATCCGTGATATTGAAAAGTTGCTGTATAGATTTTATAAAACTACGAGCGAAAGAGGAAGAACGAAACGAACCAAAAAAAAAAAAAAGAAAAAAAGAAACAAAACGAAAAGAAAGAAAAAAGAAACGAAACCTTAGCCGTCAAACGCCTGTCTCAAATTGTACCTTATCAAATTATATTTACCATGTATGATTAAAACGAGAAAGGTAATAAAAAATTCTTCACGGTGAATCATGTCGCAGATAAATGAGGTAAAAAAAAAAAAAAGAAAAAAAAAAGAAAAATAAAATAAATGAATAAATATGCAAGAAACGTGTCGCCGGAGAGAAAACGGCGAAAAAGAAAGAAAGAATTTTTCTTAGACACACACACTCCATTAAATACCAAACTACTTTTCAATTAAATTGAATGGACTTTTAATGGACCATATATAATTAGATTAAATTACATGAATAATCGTCGAAATAAAAAGAGAAAAAAATATATATATATATATGTAGATACGATATAATATATAAAAAGCTCGCGTGGAGAATACTCGTCTATACGAGTTTTCCTCCTCCTTTGCGCCACCCTCTTTCCGCATCACCGCCCACCCCAACCCCTCCTACCCTCGACCACCCCTTTATCTATTAACAGAGAACTCTCGTAATTAATTTCATTAAGAAATAGCACGTTGATTTAGGTGGTGGTATTACAAAATTAGTACGAGTACTCTCTCTCTCTCTCTCTCTCTCTCTCTCTCTCTCTCTCTCTCTCTCTCTCTCTCTCTCTCTCTCTCTCTCTCTCTCTCTCTCTCTCTCTTTCGTGTTCGATTCGAGATTCAACGATCGACACTCTTCTACGTTGACTTTTGCGACGTTCTTTCCATTCTAAAGTTAACTCTAAAAGCAAAACGCGATTTATTTAACCGGCAAACACAGTTTTATTTAAATTTAATTCAGTCAAGCTCCCGACGACAAAATAACAAACTATAAATTTCGTTAAGGAGAAAATGAAAAATAAAAAAAAAATAAAATAAATAAATAAAAGAAAGAAAGAAAGGAAGAGAGAGAAAGAGAGAAAAAGAATAAAAAAATGAAAGGAAGAAAGAAAAATACAGCGAGAGAGAAAGAAAAAGTAGAACAAAATGAAAATAAATACGTGATCGATCGATTCGATCGATTCGACCGATCGATCGATCGATCGATCAAACACGAAATCCTTCGTTTCGTTTTGATATCCCAGTTCCGTCGATCTCTGGCTTCAGTATAACATTACGGAAAGGTGGACAGCGTGACGATGTGAAAAAGCAAACAAAGCCGCAGACCACGTGCTCTCGACCCTCCTCTACCGATTATTACCTTACGTGTTTAATTTAACAATGAAAATCGCTTCCGCTTCCATTCATCCTCTCTCTCTCTCTCTCTCTCTCTCTCTCTCTCTCTCTCTCTCTCTCTCTCTCTCTCACTCTCTCTTTTTGCTTGCTCACCTTTACGATAATATAAAACTCCACACCCTGTACTTATTACACTCGTTAAGAATAACTTCAGTTACGTAATAAGAAAATTCGAAACACACATGTACGATAGAAATATACATATAATAAATGTGTGTGTTTGTGTTTCTGTTTCTGTTTATGTAATTTAAGGGTCGTGAAATGTACGAAGATAATTATTGTCTTCTTGGTACCAGAGTTATAGTGCGATTACGTTGCAAAAGATAATTTCAATATTTTACGAGCGCGCGTTCCTTCTTCTCGTGATCACGTGGGACGAAGTTTCTACGAATAGGTAATAGAAAAAAGGAAAAGGAAAAGAAAAGAAATAAACGAAAGCAAGAAAGGAAAAACGATAGGACAATGAAGAGGTAGGGAAGTTATTTTATGAGAACTTAACGAGGGAGGAAGGATGGTTATATTAAAAATAAATATGTTTTTAATGATGATACAGCGTTTCGATATATCGCAACATAGAGTGTTTTCTTTTCTTTTTGGTTTCTTTTCTTTGTTGTTGTCGTCTTTTTTTTTTTTTTTTTTGAAGGAGAAAAGAAAATAAATTAGAGAAAAAAGATCGATGCAATGTGTTTTTGCAGAGATGATTTAAAATTATTTGATAGAAGGGAGTATAGTAATTTGTATCTTTTATTTCGTCGGATGAGATCATGATTAGTCTCTGAATGAGGGAAAAGAAGAAGAAGAAGAAGAAGAAGAAGAAGAAAAAAAAACTCTATTGAGGGATAGAGAATGTTGGTAAAATTGAACTGAAATGAGATACGAGGTCCTACTACTCGATCATTTCGCATTGGGTAATAGTATTAAATTAGAGTAAATTATATTTAACCCTTTGACTGTACTATCATTAATATGCAATAATGATTTTATTATTATTATTATTATTATTATTATTATTATTATTATTATTATTATTATTACAAATAAAAAATTATTTTTCAACATGAAATTAATTGCAATTTGATTTAAAAGAAAAAAAAATTTAAATATATACAATGTATTATATATTATAGAAAAAGAAAGAGAGAGAGAGAGAGAGAGAGAGAGAGAGAGAGAGAGAGAGAGAGAAAGTATAGAAAATACATATATACAATACTAATAAAATATATATTAAAATGTACATTATTATAATAAAGTATATACTGCTTTATTATAATAATAATAAAGTATATCGATATATACCATTACAATAAATTATTATAAACATTCAATAATATTATAGAAATATTATTATCATGTTTTACACACACACACACACACACAAACATTTATTATCTTATATCATCATTCAAATATCACAAATAAATACGATTAACGTCGATGTACGATTTATTCGAAACGTTCAATGAGATATAAACAATTAAATATAGACGAGAAGATTGAACAAAAAAAAAAAAGAAAGAAAAAAGAAAAGAAAAGAAAAATAAAAAAGAAAAGGAACAGAATTGTTTCGAAGATTAAGGAGATGGACGCGAATCAATTCTCAGTTAAAGTACAATGGCTTTAAGAGTAAGAAGCTCATCGTCAGCTTAACGTTGGAATTAAAGCCGATCCTCCAGCTTCTCTCTCTCTCTCTCTCACACACACACACACACCACACGCACTCTCTCTCTCTCATTCTTTCTATATCTCTTTTCATGAACAAGACACTAAACGTTGTATCCAAGTTAATTCGATATTTCCTGCTAAGATCTCTCACAGTGAGATCATCTAACGACGACATTTCCTTCTTCTTCTTATTTTTATTTTTATTTTTATTCCGTACTTCTATCTCGTAAAATTATCCTTGCTCCCTCTATCTCTCTCTCTCTATCTCTCTCTCTCTCTCTCTCTCTCAATCTATATCTATCTATTTGTCTGTCTATCTTTCTCCCACTTTCTTTCTAATATTACAAAGATTCTTTCGAAGGATACAGTCAAATTAACATGGCGACTAACTAACTACGAGGATACCAATTTATATATATATATATATATATATATATATATATATATATATATATATGTGCCAGCAGGTATAAGCCAAACGATCGCGAAGATTCCAGGATAACCGGTTTCGACGACGTACATTTGTCGAAACGCCTTAATTACCAGGACCTCTCTCTTCTCTCCTCTTTTTCGTATTCCCTTTTTCCTCCTATCCTCGCGTGTCTTACTACTTCTCTAAACCATCCTCCAGATACGTGGCGCAACGCGCGTTGCTAAGAGTTCCCTCCATCCATCCACCTCCTTCCCTCCCTCCCTACCACCCTCCCAACCTCGTCGTCGTCGTTGTCGTCGTCTCAGTGATTCTCATAATATTACAAATTCTTATTAGATTTCTTTCTCAAACGCGCGCTCGAATAACACGTTAAATATAAAAATACTATTCGTTTTGTAATGTACTATCCATTATTTATTCATTATTTCATTTCGCCTATATTATTTCCCCGTTTGTTATTTACTTATTAATGATTCGAATTGATATTGAAAATTCTATTAAATCGGCTTAACTCGAGCAACGTCGATATATATATATATATATATATATATATATATATATATATATAATATATTAATATATTAAATATATATATATATATAATATATTAATATATTAAATATATATATATATATATATAATGTATTACTTCATGTTTCGGCTGGACTCGCGTTAATGGGTCGATTGAAATTAATCAATTTCGTTCGATTCTCAATTATCAATTCGTCGATTGTCGCAAAGAAATAAGAGAGGGAGTAATATCGTTCGAATAAATATTTAATAGACTCCTATACGTTTCATCCATTCGTTTATTTGTTCCGTTTTCTTTCTTATAACCGATTTTCATACGATAGAATTGAATTAAATTTTCTTTCGATCGTATCGTTTCTCAAACATCGTATAAGAAGTAGAGGACGAAGAAATCAAAGAAAATTAAAATAAATACAAAAGATAGTTGCAATAAAAGAAAACAATGAGATAATATATAAGAAAAAAAAAAAAAAAGTGTCTAATCTCCGATCGTAGAGAGCAGCGGAAGTGGAGTCGAAATGAGATAAGATATAAAAACGAAAAAAAAAAAAAAAAGAAAGAAAGAAGTAGAAGAGGAGGAAGAAATTTTAAATCTTCCTTTCGCGGAATTAACGCGTAACTAGAAATTCTCTCTGTAGGTGTGTGTGTATTATACTAACCTCTATACGCGCGTTTACAGTTTGCTTCTGACTCTATCTAAAATTCATTAGTTTCATGGCGCATCGCGTTTCATCTTGTAAATGCAATCGCCCAAAGAGAGGGTTTGCGATCTCGTACAAATAAACGAGAACGAACACGAGAACGAGTTCGAGAGAGAGAGAGAGGGAGAGAGAGAGAGAGAGAATCATGGAAACATCAATACCACTACCAATTCGAAGTAATTGCAGCAAATCGTATTTGGCTGATCGCATTTTTAAAACGTTATCATTCGTCTATACAAACCACCGTAAACGCGATCATAAAATTAATCCAACGATATTATAATAATATACCGCATGAAAACTACAATTATCCTAACTATACGTAAACAGCCTCCTGTTAAAACATATAGAAAAGAAAAATTAATTAATTAATTAATTGAAAAGGAAAATAATTCCGTTTGAAAAATAATTAATGACGATGATGAATCTTTAAGATGAAAAGAATCGTCTTTTAATCTTTTGAAATCCAATTGAATTATAAAAGACCGTACGGAAAAATAAAATAAAAAAGAAAGTAAACAAAAAAATTCTACGATAAAAGGTATGAGATTCGAAACTATCGTAAATGTTTGAGAACGTCTTCATAATTGAACGGGAGAGAAATAGAAATAGAAATAGAAATAGACTGAGTTAAAGAAAGAGATAGAGGGAAAGAGAAAAGAAGAGGAAGAAAGGATCGAAATCGTTCGATCGATCGATCCCGTTCTTTCGTCTAGGCTCATACGAACGCGAGTATTTGATCGACCAGATCCTTGTCGTTACACCCTCGAAGCGTTGAGATAATATATTTTGCTTTCCACCAACGATCAAGGAAACTAATACAATATGAAGTATGTATATATGTACGTATATATATATATATATATATATATATATATATATATATATATACATACGTAATATATGTGGGTATGTATATATCCAATATAAATGTGTGTGCGTGTATAATGTAACGTATGTATGTATATACGTAATGTATGTAATATATGTTAAGGTTCACCGTTTCTCGTTTATCGTCTATCTCTCTGTCTCTCCTTTTCTCTTTTTAGTCGTATACGTAGAGAGGAGAGTAAATCGTCTGTCTCGCTTGCTCGCACACGATCGATCCTATGGTTCATGTAGAAAACGGTTCCGCCCTCTCTCGACATCTTTACCTCTCCCACTTTTCCCTCCTCTTTACTTCTTTCTCATTCTTTCTCTCTTTCTTTCTATCTCTTTCGTTCGTTCATTCTTTCTTTCTTTCTTTCGTTCTTACTTCCATCCCATTTCTGTTCCCTCCTTCAACTCGTCCCTCTTTGCGAGTCTATATATCTATCTATCTCCCTTTCTCTATTCACGCTTACTAACTGAGAAACGAGAGGAGATTATTGGGACCGTTGTGAGTCAGCCTAATAGCGCGGCACGTTATGGAATAGTTCGACGTTTCAACAGAGAAAGGAAACTCTAATCCGTTCGATTCTAGCTCAATCCAATACAGTAATCGTTCGTTAGCTTGCTCTCTATGTCAATCCTTTCTTTTTCTGTTTTTTTTTACAATTATTTTTTTTTTGTTTAATATTTTTTATTATCTTTTCGTTCCTTGTTTACACGTATATCACAGTATATATATATATATATATATATATATATATATATATATATATATATATATATATATATACACACACATTATAAAAGAAAGGGAAGGATTATTGTAATAAATTATAGTAACGTATATTGCTGTGTAATAAAGTGTATATATATATATATATATATATATATATATATATATATATAAACTTTATTGGTGTAATTCAATTAATAAATTTATTAGACAGAAAAAGAAAGAAACAGAGATATATATAGATAGATAGATAGAGTGTATATTTTATTATCGTATAAAAAACCTATGTTATACTTTATTATTAATACATTTAGTATTAGATCATTACTAGTCTATTTTATTGTAGATAATAATACTAATACCAACACACCAATACCAATATTATAATAAAATAATTATATGAATGATCATGAAAGTACATTTTTAATAATAATATTATTATTGTATTTGCGTCGAGCTCTCTACTTAAATTTTTAATCGTTATTAACTTAATTAAACAGTATTCGTAGAAAATTCATTTCTTTCGTTTATCTTGGAATTTTTCGTTTAGAAAAAAAAAAAAAGAAATTACAAAAAATAAAACAAAATAAAAAGAAAGAAAAAGAAACGTATGGATTTAGCGACGAATCGAGGAAGATTACGTCCTCCCTTTTTTAATCTTCGATTTTATCTACGCCCTCAAGGGCATATAGAAAGAAAAGAGAAAAATGATCGACCAGTTGGAATCGACTCGGCCAGCCGATTCCACAACGGATTCTCTCTTCTTCTCGCGTTCTCTCATGTTCCCCTGTATCCCTCCTCTCTTTCTATCCTTCCTTCTAACGGACGTATCTTAACGACGTGTAGGTCATGGAGGCCAAAGAAACAGTCTATTATTCCGTATCTCTATGAAGGAATTACTTGGTACAAAGAAATACACGAGGTCTCTTGTTCAACGTCGACAGATGAACACGACACGATCGTACTATTTCGCTAACACAACAATACCACATACATAAATACATATATATATATATGTGTGTGTGTGTGTGTGTATATATATATATATATATACTTCTTATCAATAGTTAAGATCACTAAGGAATACGAGGAAAGTTTCATAGGAACTAAAAGATATCTTTTGTTTATACATCTCTACTTTTGTTTGGGTCAGAGATAAGAATGTTTTCTGTTTTTCTCTTCTTTTTTCTGTTTTTTTTTTTTTTTTATTTTTTTTTTATTGTTTATCTCGAAGGAAGAAATGAGAAAGAAAAGAAAAGAAAAAAAAATAAAAAAAAAAGAGAGAGAGAAGGAAAAACAGGTATAAACGCGTTCGACAGCGAAACGTGCGTGTTGCATCGTGTGTGTATGTGTGAGAGAGAGAGAGAGAGAGAGAGAGAGAGAGAGAGAGAGAGAGAGAGAGAGAGAGAGAGAGAGAGAGAGAGAGAGAGAGAGAGAGAGAGAGAGAGAGTTCTATTTACGTTTTAGAGAATTTCTAACGTATGACGTTCAAAGATAACGAAGGATTTAACTGAGATTAAGAACTTCGGAATGTTCTCTCTTGGAAATATGTTGACGAAGGAGAGATTCGAAAGAAGAAGAAGAAGAAGAAGAAGAAAAAAAAGAAAAGAAAAGAAAAGAAAGAGAAAAAAACGACGACTTCAAATTCGATTCGATCGAAGATGAAGCAATCCTTATCAAAATTTTCGAAAGTTCAATTTTCCTTTTTTGTTTTTCTTTCTTTCTTTCTTTCTTTCTTTCTTTCTTTTTCTCTTAGTTCTTTAGACCGCACGTAGAACATGAAAAAATACGTAGAAACCCCGATGCCCGTTCCAGAAGCCATAATTTCTCTTTGGACAAGGAAGCGAAGATGAAAAGATATGAACGCGCAGGTCTAAGGTTAACGATCGTTAAAAGGCAGAGTGGGATCCCCCGAGTAGTATACTGGACCAGTCTGAAAAACCGTAATCGGGGGGGAGGAGGAGGAGGAGGATGAGGAGGAGGAGGAGGTGGAGGAGGAGGAGGAGGAGGAGGAGGAAAAAATCACTGCTTTTAACTCGAATCTTCTTCTACCGAATTTTTCTCACAGTTATTATACCAGAAAAATGAAGTAAGTAAGTGAGTAAGTAAGTAAGAAGGAAAGAGAGAGAGAGAGAGAGAGAGAGAGTGAGTGAGAGAGAGAGAGAGCGAGAGAGAGAGAAATAAAGAATGAAATCTCCCGATATTAAGTTTGAATTAAAGCGTAGGTAAGAATGTATAATAGTTGTTTGAGTTGAACGATTAAGAGAGGGAACGATAAAAAATGGAATAGGGAAAGAGAGACAGAGACAAAGATAGAGGGAAAAAAGACAGACAAAGAGAGAGAGAGATAGAGAGAAGTATGAAGAAAGAGAAGTTAAGATAAAAACATAAAAACCCCATGGAAAACTTTCACGAAGGCGAAGCCAGCACACACCAAGTGAACATTAGAGGTGTGTCTCCTTCTCTCTATACCACCACCACCACCACCACCTCCTCCTCCTCTCTCCCAACCCCTTCTACAACATCACCATCACTACTACCACCGCCGCCGCCACCACCGCCACCGCCACCTTCATCTCCTCCCATAGTCAACCGAGCATGTCGAAACCGGAACGCGTAGATATATATCAAACTCGATTCCATTTAGTTTCCACGGCGTCTGTTAGAGGATAGCCTACTACCAACCTACCTACCGTAGATCGAACGTAGCAGCCGTGAAATGGAAATCTAGATTGCGGGCCGCATGAAGGGAGAGAGCATGTCCCGTTCTAGTTGTGGATCTTGATCAATTGTTTTTCAACGGTTTCTCGTGAAAACGATATTGCCCAGGAGGTGGTAGTTTTTACACGCGAATTATCAATTTCATACAACTTCCTTCGAATCCGAACGATTACTCTTTCCATTTGTTTCTTTCTTTCTTCTTCTATTTGTTTTCAATTTTTTTCTTTTTTAATCTTTAATTTAAATTATTATTGTTGTTGTTGTTATTATTATTATTATTATTATTATTATTATTATTATTATTATTATTAACTACTCTTCCGACAGTTAGTTGTATGTTTCTATTATAGATAATCAATAATATGTTTCAATAATTAATTACACATATATATATATATATATATATATGATATCTTATAATTAATAATATATGTATATATCAACGATGAATAGTATATATATATATATCGAAAATTAATAGTTTATCCGGGCAATTAATAATAGGTTTTGATAATTAATAATACAATTCGACAATAAATAGATTATTCCGACTGTTAGTTAATAATATTATATATTTGAACGATTAAGAAAAAAAATTTTTTTTTTATAATCGACATAAAAAATTGCCCGAAAATTAATAATACAATTTATCAATAATAATAATAATAACAACAACAACAACAACAACAACAATAATAATAATAATAATAATAACAACAATAATAATAATTTCGTGACAATAGAATAAGTTCGAGAACAACAAAAAGATAAAATAGGAGAAAAAAAAAGGAAAGAAATAAGAAAAGAAAAGAAAAGAAAAAGAAGGGATTGAAATAATCTAATAATTTATTTGATCAGAATGGATTAACCATTGGTAATTTAAATGGGAAGGGCTGGGAACGAGATCGTGGGCGTTAAGAAGAACAGCCCTTGTTCTTGGTCTCGACGTCGTGCTGCTTCACGTATCTGTAACGCACGAAGGCATTGGAGAGAGCTCACGTAGCCTTAACCTTAACCTCGAATGTCGTGGACACGCCAGAGTAAAACTATTTTAAGATCGACCAATGGAACACCCCGAAAGACTACTATTACTACTACTATCGTCAGCACCTAAATGCTTCTTATAAGACCCTAATCGTACACGAATTGAAATTACCTTTGTACGTTTCGTTATATAGCTGACACGCCTGAATCGACGGTGAACAATAATTAAAAAAAAAAAAAAAAAAAAAAAAAGAAAAAAATAAGTAAATAAATAAATTGGATAATAGCAACGAAGAAAATAAAAATGCCAGCCACGATTTTACTTTTTTCGTTATCTTAACGCGAACTTTGAACTTCGATAAATTGATTGAAATAATTCGAAGTAAAAAAAAAAAAAAAAGAAAAAACATTTCTGATAAGTAAAATTGGAAACGGTGAGGATATAAAATGCGAGCGACGTTTTTCTTTCTCGTTATTTCCACCATAATAAATTATCGTACCGCGATAATTGATGCAGTTATATAAATAAAAAAATTGCTGAACAAAAACACAAATCAAAACGAAACGAAACGAACGAATTTACAAGCAAAAGTAAATTAATAAATTTTATCTACGAACGGTAATTACGAGAATAAAAATGTAAAAAAAAGAAAAAAAAAAAGAACGAAAAAAATAAATCACATTTCTTTCTGACCTACGACAAATTGACAGACAAAAAAAAAGCAAACGAAACAATTATCAATCAGTCCATTTAAATTTGAACATCACAGTGAGAGCTTTAATACGTTACGAAATCAAATAAAAAAAAAAAGAAAAAAGTAAAAAATAAAAAATAAAAAAGAACAATCCAAACAGATTTTCGATCGAACGTATTAACGTTTCAACGATCGAACTAGAAACAGTTTCCAACAATATGAAAAAAAAAAAAAAGAAAAGATCGGGCTATGGGTTTTGAGCAGGGCTGCGAAGGGCTGCCTAAAGATAAGGACTGAAATATATGTGTGTATATATATATATATATACTTCCGCTTGTTAGGGGATTTATCTTATATATCCTATCTCTGACGTTGAGAAGGGCGAGGAGTTCGAATGGGAATTGCTTTTAGTCCATCGTCCTCCTCGTCATCGTCGTTGGTTGTCGTCATAGTCGTCCATAGTAATCGTAGTAGTAGTACTGCCCTTGGTTATACAGTTCTCGTAGCTTTAACCTTAACCTTGAACAGTTCAAAGAGCATCTCCCCAGTGGAAAACTATTTTGGGGTTCTACCCTAAAAATACGGGTGTAGTCTTCTACCGGGGATATATAATAGTCGAACTACCGGGATATAGTCTAACGCTAACGTACATAACTAACGTCAATTCTAATATCAACGTGTGCTTTATAGAATAGAAAGTGAATGGAAGGGAGGGAGAGAAAGAGAGAGAGAGAGAGACGATTAAACTATCCACACAAAACTTGTATAAACGCATGACGCCATAATCGCGTTCATTGTATAGTTCTCGTCTCGTCTCGTCTCGTCTCGTTTCATCTTATCTTTTTAAACAAGTTATTCCGTACGGTCAATTTATTCATTCGCGAGAAAGATCGGAAAAATGGCGTGTACGTAACTCTACGAACGTTGGCGAATAACGTCCCACGATCTTTCGAAAGGAAATAATAATGATGATAATAATAATAATAATAATAATAATAATAATAATAATAATAATAATAATAATAATAATAATCGTTCTTTCTTGGATTAGCGTAGGTTGATTGTTGTGTATTACGTACATAGTATAGGGGTGAATGGACTCGAGTAAAAATGATTAATAAGATATCGCTTGACAATGATCTAATAATTATCCTAATGGTTAAATCGATATTTAATGATTGTTAAAATCGATATCTTTCGAAAAGGAGAAAAGATATTTCTTTTCTAACAATTTCTTCTTCTTTTTTTAATTTTCTTTTTAATTATCCACTTTTAATTATGGTTTTTTTTTTTTTTTCTATTAAATATCTTTCATATTACGAGAGCCTTGTTTCTTGTCTAAACGATCATTAAAAAACGTTGAAAGATGGATCGATTGTCAATTGGCCAACGTTAAATTACGGATACACGGGGGGTAGTGGTAATTAATTTTGTGTTGAGTAAAAAAAAAATAATAAATGAATAAATAAATAAATAAATAAAAAGTTATTGTAGATACGCAGTTATCAATTTTTAATTACTTTTATCTTCGTTAACGATATAACCAAAAATAATAAAAATAACAAAGATAAATAAAATAAATAAAAATGAACAAACTATATTCTATTCGAATGAATATCAATCGAAATTTGTTAGGATTGGTTTTTTAGTATTGCTTGTAAAAAAAAAAAATGCGAAAAAAAAATAGAAAAAGGGAGAGAGAGAGTGAGAGATAGAGAGATGGGGGAGGGATGGGGGAATCTGTTTAGCCGGTAGCTCCTTTACACGAAGAATACTCCTTTCTTATCTCTTAGTAAATATTTGCCGACCCAAATGGAATGTAATAAAGTATTTGGATAAAAGCCCTCCCTTTGGTTAGCCGAGAGTGTCTTTCTATCGCTTTAAACGTGTACCTTCTTTTCAAGAAGCTACTAGATATAATGCATTGTAAGATTTATCACAGTTTACGGTTCAAGAAGTTCGTACATACATATGTGTATGTGTGTATATATATATGTATGTATGTATGTATGTATGTATGTATGTATGTATGTATGTATGTATGTATGTATGTATGTATGTACATATATTTTTGATAATACATTATACTTTAAAAAATACATGCATACATACATACATACATACATGTATGTAGATATGAATAGAAATCCTATATCAAATATAATAAACTCAAATTTTCAATAAATATTTCAAGCGTGCATTAGTTAAAAAATTTGTTCAAAAAAGTGAATAAAATTGAATAAGATTGAATAATATTATTTTCTAAACGATAATAATTGTTAAGATAGAGAAAAAGAGAGAGAGAATGAGAGCATAATCCAAGTTTTATCTCTCGATAAGATCTTTATTTACGTGAAATAACCTTACGCCTAGGGCTCTGAACCTTTTAGATTATCATATATATATATATATATATATATATATATGGATATATATATGGATGTTAAATAAAAATCAGTCAGACAATTTCAATTGTCCCTTCAGGGTCACTTTCCATTGACTGACGTAGCATGTATGTATATAATGTATATATGTATGTATATAATAATGTCTCGTCCTTCCATCCTTTTTCATTTCATTTCTTTTCTTCTCTTTTCTATTTTTTTTTTGGTTCGGAATAGAATAATATAGTAACACGTGTCGAACCAATGCATCAGGGAAAACAAATAAGGGTCTGTGAAACGCTCACCATGGCTTTTCCAATGTACCCATTGATGCGACCCTTTTGCGATAAACCTGAACCGAATTATAGCTATATATCTTTCCCATGCTGTCGTTACGTCTCTTTCTCACTTATTCCATTCTATCACGAAGAGAAGCATTCGTCTCGTAGATAAGATCTTCCAGATTAAAATCTTCTTATTCTTGGATGTCTTACATATGGAGCACATTGATTATACATGTTAACATATATATATTTATATTCTATATATATGGATATATATATATATATATATATATATATATATATATACACACATATGCATATATACACACATACATAGATACATACCTATATATATATATATTCTAATATGACAGAGAGAAGGAGAAAGAAATACGTATTGGAATTTTTTATAGAATAAACATTGGAAAATCAATTTCGTGTAAAATAAAAAAAAAATTGTACTCATGTACATATATTCCAGAAAAAAAAAAATATATATATATATTTCATACTTTAGTATATTTCTTTTTATAATCTCCAATATTTTTCTTATATTTTTGTATTATCTTTATAATTTTCTATATTCCTTTTTTTTCTAATCAATTTAATAAAACAATCCTTCAAGTTTTATCCAACGATTTATATATGCATTGACATGTCAGACTACTAGTTATACGCTACACATATATACGTACGCACGCAATAACTCTCGCATAAATATATTTGTTTTTTTTTTTTTTTTTTTTCTTTATAAAAGAAAATTATTTCTATAAACGTACACACTGACAAATTGCTACTTTGAACAAGTATGCGAATATACATATATATATATAAAGCAATAAAAAGAAAAAACAACCGTACGAAAGTTAATCAATAATGTCAGAAATAATTTCAACGATTAATAAACGTCTATTGATGTCTCCCCCCCTCCTCTCTCTCTTTCTCTCTTACATTGAGAAACTTTCAAACGATGATAATACTTATCGGATTGGAAATAGCGAACGTTTTATCACTGAATAATTCAATCGGTTGGTTGTTTCTTCTTATGCAATGAAGGAGGCCGGCGCTTTTAGAAAAGACAAACGATAAAACAGAAGCACTTCGTCCGGTCGTCGCACTCTCTCTCTTCTTCAACGAAGGATATTATTGGAAAACTTCCATCGGTATCTCCATTGTCCCCCGAGAGACACGTCATGGGGGATGCCTCTCATAACATCGACCCCATTTATTTATTTATTATTTCTTTTTTTTTCTCCTTCTCTCTCTCTCTCTCTCTCTCTCTCTCTCTCTCTCTCTCTCTCTCTCTCTCTCTCTCTCTCTCTTTTTCTCTTTGTCACACAAAAACACGGAGAGAGCCAAGTTGTTCTACAATCAAATAAATCGCGAACAAACGCAAAATCGCAGGTAAGTTTTTATACTCCGTTAAAAATCTTTCTTTGTTATTAAATATTGTTTATTAGATTTATCGAAAACGTTTTCATGCAGTCTCTTCATTTACATATATATATATATATATATATATATATATATATATATATGTGTGTGTGTGTGTGTGTGTGTGTGTGTGTGTGTGTGTGTCTATGAAAATTTGACGGTATATCTTAAAAATATATATAAGAATTTGTTTAAGTCTTTCTAATTTTGTGTGTGAGTGTGTGTAAATATTCATCTTCCTAATGTAGTAATTTATCCGCACATATTTTATGTCTCATCGGATTATGAAAGACAATAATAATGTCTTCGCGTTGGATACAGCGACAAAAAAAAATGTAAGGGTAAGATCGGTAAAACGTTATTATTAGATATGCTCATCCAATGATTCTCTCATAATTATTTGTAATAAAAAAATATAAGACAATGCATTGTCATAAATAATTATATTAAACTTTGCTATATATTTTTATGCGGCATTACAAATTTTATAAAAAATGATTGAGAAAATTTGTTCGGAGATATGAAGCATGCGAAATCGAGTATGAACGCGTTAAAAAAATAATAACAAGATACAAAATTAGAAAAAGAAGAAAGAAATAATATAAACAAATAGATAAATAAATAAATATATATATATATATGCACATAAATAGGGATGCATGTCAAAGGTCGTAACTCGAAGAGCAGAGTAATGAGACGACGACGTAAAACGGCGCGATCGTATTAGTTACGCCAATTAACGTAATTAACTGTAATTAATTAGAGTCAAAGAAGATCCTACCACGAGGAACGAAAAAGAGAACGAAATGTGTGTGTGTGTGTGTGTGGAGAGAGAGAGAGAGAGAGAGAGAGAGAGAGAGAGAGAGAGAGAGAGAGAGAGAGAGAGAGAAAGTATTACTCTCGTTACATAGGACGCTCAGTAGTTTAGTTTCTTCGTTTGTTCGTTGATCGAGACCAACCAGAAGAAGTGTCTTTCGTTCGAACGAAACTTAATTAAAACGACCGACATTTTTTCTTTCCCTCTCTTTGTCTCTGTCATTATCTGCCAACACGAATTCAACGGAAGAAACATAGCAATCGTCTTATTACTATAATTTGTACAATTAACAATAAAAATTACCGACCTATTTGTATCACTTTTGCCAATTTCACGAAAAGATTTATCTATCTGTCTGTCTGTCTGTCTGTCTGTCTTCGTCTGTTTATCTCAACCAGAACAAATAAATAATATTTTATTGGATCCGATCATTAAAATACAAAAAAAGAAAAAAAAAAATAGTAGCACGGCTTTCGATTGGAAACACAGAAAAAATAAATAAATTTCCCTCTACGAGAATTTAATCGAAGAAGAAAGACGAGAACACGCACACAAATAAAAGGGGGGAAACAAACAAATAAACATATAAACAAACGAACAAACGAAACAAAAAGGTCTTACGACTAACAAGCTCGTACGATTAAAATGCGAAGAGTTCGAAAAAAATGTGGACTTCCTAAATCATTCACGCGCGCGCGCTTGCGGACCAAAAGTGGAACGTCGTTTTTGACGATGACGACGACGACGATGATGATGATGATGATGATTTTACGTAGCGTCGAATTGAGAGTACCACGTACAAAGAAAAAACGAAAAGGAAAAAAAAAGATGAAGATTGTGAAAGTCACGTACACGTTTTCTATGACGATAATAATGACGAGAGAGCGAACGAGAGAAAGAGAGAGAGAGAGAAAAGAGAGAGAGAGAGAGAGAGAGAGAGAGAGAGAGAGAGAGAGAGTGAGAGAGAGAAGGTAAAAGCAAAGAAGAAAGAGGAAGTTTCGGTTCGAAGGGCTAGAGGCTTAAGCCGAGCAAAGAATGCGGGGGAGAGAAGCGAGCCTAGAGAGAGAGTAGGGCACGGATGGTGAACAGCTGCCGTTGCTGCCTACGGTGGCCGTTTTGTGTGAACGTGCCCCCATAACCCCCATAGCGCCGGCACCCTAGCACACAGAGAGCCCTTCACTCTCTCCTATACAACGCGCTTCGTTCGTTTCTACGTTGATCGATCCATCTATACATTTATCCATCCATCCATCCATCCTATCCATCCTATCCAACCATCCATCCATCCATCCATCCATCCGTCTGTCCATACATCCATACATACGTCTATCTATCCATCCATTCGTTCGTTCGAGCATCGTGTAGAGCGTTAGATAGAGGAAACAAGACGCTCTTTCACGAGTAATGTAATGTGTACAGGGCGCGCCAAAAGTTCCTAGGCGATATGTATTGATAATATTAGGGGTGTAGTAACCCCTAAGTTTCTTCCGATATCGTATATTCGTTTAGCATCAAAAAAAAAAAAAAGAGAGAGAGAGGAAGAAACTTATAATACACCCTAATAATACCATCGCATCTTACGTACCAACGAAATATTTTTATTTCTTACGATCGAAATATTTTTAATTATGCCATGATTACTTTAAGAACCCACAAAGATATTGCTATTTATTTATTTATTTATTTATTATCGTTTTCTTTATTACTATTATTAACATTATTATTATTATCATTGTTGCTGTTGTTTTTGTTGTTAAGATCAGGCGTGAAAAGTAACGTCGCGTAAAACAAAATGTCATCCATTTTGGGGCCGACACAAAGACGACTCCGCCGAACGTTGCAAGCATACCCCCGCCCCTCCCCGCCCTCCACCCAACCCCAACCCCCAGAACAATTCCCCGAGCGTTTTGTCGCGACAAACCTTCGATTTTCGTTTCTGATGTTTCCCCGTAACTCCCCTCCCCCCACCGAATCGTACGCGGCTCACATCGATGAATCTTTTTCGTTCGAATAATTTCCCATAAAAAGAAGTCCCATAGGCGTTTAAATCAGGCGACGAACGTTCGGGAAATTCGATTTTTCTCCCGTTGTTTCTTTAATATCGACTCGTCTCGAACAAAAATTCTCCCCTCCCCTCCTTCCTTAAAATTTAAATCGTCGATACGGCGGGGCCCGTACGTGCGAGACACGACGCTGCCCGGGCCGGTCTCTCGTCCCGTTGGAACTCCATACGCGCGCGCGCGCGCACACGCGTCAGGTTTGTCCTATAACAAAAGCGCAGAACGTAGAAAATTCTCTCCATCATATTTTTCGCGCGACGTTCGTCGTCGTTTCAACGTTAGGCCGTCCCTGTTGCTTTCATTCTCTACTCATTTTCATTAAAAAAAAAAAAAAAAGAAAGAAAAAAAACAAGGACATCCGTCACACACGATTCGTCCGTTAATCCGCAACCTACTAACTGTGCACATTTAATTCGACGTAATAGACTGTGTCTCCCTCCCCCCGCACCCCATAGGAGACACGTTCGATCGAAAACCCGCCACCGAAATATCGGATTTTCTTCGTTCGCACGACACACACACACACAAACGTCTAAAAAAAAACGAAGATCCACCACCTGTGGTGGTCCGATCAAGATCGAAGACAGATTAAAAAAAAAAAAAATCCGTCCTCATCATCGTACTTCGCCGGTCGTCGAATATCAATCGAAAAAATTTCAATCCGCCCTCGTAATGATCATCGTACACAAACGTGAATCCTCGACTAGTCGTATTATCCTGTTATGGGGAATAAAAGGGAGCGAGCGAGCGAGCGTATGTCTCGAAATACGTCGCAACGACGTTCGCGTGACGTTTCCAATTGGCTAGAACGACGACGCCTTCGGTTCGAAGTTCCGGGTACCTAGACGAATGACGCTTTCATCCTCCACGCGTCCTATGTTCGTATTCACGGTAAAGAAACAACACGGTACACACGTGGCCTATAACATGGGTACGTGGCAAAACGGAGATGCAGTGGTCATGTCGTTGAAAACGGGGCAATAATAAACGTCGCAAATATGCTAGCTAGTTCGTCGTCATTTCCGCAGGCGCATTCTTTCTTATTTTTTTTTTTTTAATTTTTGCTTTTTACGTTAAAACTACCTGCGCCATGAGTCTTCGAAACGAGTATTTTTTGCAAAGTAAAAACGGACTATTTTCGTTCTATCGTACAGTGGCGAGCCACTTCCTTCTTCATCGTAAAACTCTCTAAAAGCACGGTCAGTCTCTCTCGTGGTCTAACTATCTGAACAAAAAATTAGCCTGAAAAGTCTCGAAGAGGATTGATCGAAGGTGTTTTCTTCTTTTTTTTTTTTTTTTATTTATTTATTTATTTTTTTCTATATCCTGTTCGTATCACTTTGATTTGTCGTTCCCTCTTTGATTTTCCCTCGAAGTCTCAATATTCGTTCGTTCCTCGTTCTTTCATTCAATGATCGCGCGTCGTACACGTTCGAAACTTTTGGCCGGTAAACGCGAAGAGACGCAACACAACGTCCCCGGTCATTATAAACGCGTACACGCGTCAAAGAAATTTTCGACACCCTGTATAACTCTAAGTAATCTTACGAAACGATCGAACGATCTCGCACAGAAGGTCGATCCTGATAGGCCGAGCAAAGAGGGGAAAAAAAGGCCAGGAGGAATCCTGTGTGGACTGTATCGAAAGAGCGAGCGACCGACCGAGAGAGAGAGAGAGAGAGAGAGAGAGAGAGAGAGAGAGAGAGAGAGAGAGAGAGAGAGAGAGAGAGAGAGAGAGAGAGAGAGAGAGAGAGAGAGAGAGAGAGAGAGAGAGAACTCAGAGAAGAGTGAAGGAAGAGGATAGAACTCGACCGCTTTTGATCCGAGGAATTAGCACGCCTGTCGACCCTGAGAGAGACGACGTTAGCCCGTGATTCGAGATTACAAGGAGGACGTTCTACGTCGTCACGGTTCGTTCGTGCCTGTATTACTATTGTGACGAGTGTCCGTCGCGTTTTCAACAAGATCCCTACGCTTTCATACCCTTTAGAAATGAAATCTTTCCAGTGATCGTTTAAAACGCGTCTCTCGCCAGAATGTCTTTTCTTATTTTTATTAAATTCGACTGTCGGACGATAATTATTGAGTATTTTTTTCTTTTCCCCCTTTACTTTTCTTTTCCCTTCTTCTTCTTTCTTTGTTTCGTTTCGTTTTGCTTTTTTATTCTTCCATAAGTTTTCGAAACTATCGATATCGTATTTCACAAGTATTAGATTTTTCTTCGAAAGTTTTGGATTTATTTTTATTTTTATTTATTTATTTTTTTTTTTTTGAACGGATCAATATTATATCAATATTGAAGTAATCTTATAGCATACATAGATATACGTGTGTATATTATAGAAAGATTATATTATTATAATTTTTGAAATTATATCATATTTAAAATTTTCATCGGGCTCTCGTAAGGATTAACACTTTGATAAGAAAAATCGATATATATATATATATATATATTTATTCAATTAATAACTCAAATATATTAATAAAATTCGATCTTATTTTTGATAAATTAAACGAAGTTATTTAACATCGTGTAACTATCAAAGAACTTTCTTTTTTTCTTAAATTATATAACGAATATATTATATAATATAAACAACATCGGACAGAATTTTAGTTTCATTAATTCAAGGAATATTTAGAAATAATGTTTCCTAAACATCATTCGCATAGTTTAACCCAACACGTATTAAGTTATCGTTTAATTTATCGCTATATATATATATATATATATATATATATATATATATATATATATATAATCCAAAAGCAAATTTGGCGACCAAGAGTTAATTAACTCGCTCATGTTAAATAGAACTAAAGCTTTCAAGTTATTCACTCTTTGGTACGTACATGTTTATATCCTCTCCGAGCTTTATTATTACGTTCATTTCGAATAACGATAGAGAGACGGAAACGTTGGAACTGAACTAATCGATTAAACGACTGTGTGCGGCTTTGTACACGTAACGTTACTACTATCTACTGCAAGTACGACTACTCTATCTACCATCTAATATCTAATACTACTACCATTACTACCACTAACGGAAATAACGTTGCCCGTCAAACGCATCCGGACATCGGGTTGATGTCCTATTCGTCTTGATCGTTTCGAAGGAATTACGATGATACTTTCGAAAAGTATTATGTTTCGAATCAATTTTTTTTTTTTGTGAAGTTCTAATGAAAATCTAAATTATTGTATGCATTTTTTATTAAAATAATTAATAGGTTGTATTCCAATAATGTGCATTAATCGGATTTTAAAGTACTATGGTTAATATATATATAATAAATATAAATGAAATAATATAATTTAATTATATAATTTAATATATATATATATATAATTAATATAATGATATTTGACAAATCATTCTCCCCCTCGATCTATGTACAACGATTTATTTCGTTCGATTGAAATAAAATAATTAAATGAATCATCGTTTCTTTATCTCAATTATGATCTACGTTCAAACGATATTCTCGTTGATACGAATAAATCGAAAAAAAAAGAAATTAATACGTAAAATATAATAACATTCGACAAATTGTTTCCTCTTGATCTAAATTATGATCTACGATCGAACGATATTCTCGTTGAGGCGAATAAATCGAATGGGGGACAAAAAAAATATTTGACATAATAACATTTTCATTACTTCGATCTAAATGATGAATTATAAGATTGACCGACACACACACACACACACACACACACACACACACACACGAGTTATATATGAACTTTTTTAACCTAAATCATTAATAAATCTTATAATGCCGTATAAGACATTGTTAAAACAAAATATATATAAATATTAAACATATTTATATAAAAAAAAAAAAAAAATAAAGTATATATACATACGTGAAGGTAAGTATTATACATACATACGTGGATAGAAAAAGAAGGAAATAAAAAACGATAATAACGAATGAACGAATGAACGAAGGAATCCAAAGGAGGAATGAACGAAGCAATGAACGAAAGAACGAAAGTATGGAACGGAGGAATGAACGAATGAACGAAGGAATGGAACGAAGGAATGGAAAGGAGAATGAACGAAGGAATGGAACGAAGGAATGGAAAGGGGGAATGAACGAATGAACGAACGACCAGAGGAATATACAAGAGGAAAAAACATCGGAGAACCGCTCGTTTTGTTCGTCAACGGTAACATCGTTGTAACACGAGAAGATATTGTTCACTTGACAACGGAGTCGCCGCCTGGAAGAGAATCACTCTTGGTGCACGTGATGATGATGTCCGATACCGGTCAGAAAACATTCATAACGTTCTCCTAACGCTTCTTCACGCATTTATCTTTATAATACGACCATATCAATCCTACGAAATATTTACGATCGTAAAAAAAAGAGAAAAAAAAAAGTAGCGAACAAAAACAAACTAACAAACAAAACAGAAAAGATCAATTAAACCATCATCTCTACGATTTGACCAATGTTATCGATCTATTATCTACCGACGATGATCTGTAAAAAATTTTTCTGCCCGTTGATCCCTTTTCGTCCTTGAAATTCCATTCCTGGGTTTAGAAGGATCGACTTTAATAGTTTCGTAATACTTTCCAGGTAAAAAAGAAGAAAGAGGGGGAGGGGGGAAAGAAAAAAGATAAAGAGAAGACAACTACGAACAAAAAAGAAATAGGATTAGGAAAAGAAGGAGGATGAGGGACGGGGAAAGGAAAAGTAGGGGGGGGGGGGGAGAAGAGACAGAAAGAAAGAGGGGGAGTATCAAAATACAGAACGAGAGAAAGAGAGAAATTTAAATAAAGGACAAAAGAAAAAACAAAAAGAGACAAATAAGAAAACATAAAAAAAGAGACAGAGAGAGAGAGAGAAGAGATAAGGATAGAAAAGGATATTAAAAAAACAGAGAGGGGGGGGGAGATAATAAAAGATCCGTCTAAAGGAAAAATATATTTTTCGAAGAAGTTTAAAAGGGATAGAGATAGAGATAGAGGTTGAGATGGAAAGAGTTAGAGTCGGAGTTAGAGAGAGAGGGGGGGGGGGTCCGTTCTTGTCCTCGTTGGACGTTTGATTTCAGGCAGAAGACCATGCTGAGTTCGCAACATCTCTGGCGTATTTAACAATGAGAAGAAGAAGAAGAAGAAGAAGAAGAAGAAGAAGAAGAAGAAGAAGAAGACGTAGAAGATGAAGAAGAAAAAGAAGAAGAAGAGAGGACCTTGGAAAGAAGATGGCCCGCGACCAACTCGGAACCAGTTCTCGCGCCTTAAACGGGTGGTTCTCACGGACGTTTTAGTTCGAACCCTTCTTCGTAGTTATGCATATATCTTTTCTCTTCGATCTAATAGTTCTCTCTCTCTCTCTCTCTCTCTCTCTCTTTTTCTTCCTTTCTCTGTACATATCTATCGAGAGAACAACCACTGACGAAACGTTCCTGCTTCTCACGAGATACATAAATATATACATATATAAAATTTTTTAAAAATACATACACACGTACAACATAAACAGAGCTTATCTATTTGCGATATATCGAATTAAAATTCGAGACATTTGTGTATTTTCTAATCTCTCTTCTTCTTTTAATTCAACTCACAATCTTCGTTCTCAACGAGGTAATTAACATATAATATAATTTCTTTGGATGGTAGATCTTTTTATTTTTTGCGAGTAAATTTTTTCTTCTCTTCTTTTTTCTTGTTCTATTTAAGGAATAAATAAATATAAAAAAAAAAAAAAAAAAAAAAAAGATTATTAAAATGTACCACGATAAGAAATGTTATTTATATTGGAACGCGAGGAATTCTTCGATAAATTTTCTCTGATAGATAACGTCTAGTATTAGCCTCTAAGATAATGATAATGAAATATTAAAGTCACGTCTTCTTGTTTTTTCTTTCTCTCTTTTTTTTCCTTTTTTTTTTTTTTTTTTGAGATTCGACTGAACATCAGTGAATCATTTTAATGAATCATTTTGTCGTATTGTCGGTGATTATCAGTGAGCAACATATAAAATATAATCCTACGAGATCCTACGGAATAAGGTTCATTAAATGCAATTATTTTCCGTAGTCTCAGGTAAATGAGAATATCAGTATTTGAAATTGGACCCATAAATCCATAGAAATTGAAACGTTTCCACAATTTTCTTTAAAATTTCTTCTCTTTATAATTACATATTATTTCGAACGGTTAAATATTATCTTAACGAATTGCATCTGATAAAATGTTCCCTCTCGTAAATTGAATTTACGTCTAATATAAACATACGCGTTTTATATTTCCTGAAACTAATAACACAATTAAATTAAAACTATATATATATAAAGAAATAAAACTTATAATAAAAATAATAAGAAATGTATCAGAACAAAATAATATCACGAACATATGTTTCTTTTCTTTTTCTTTTTCATTTTTTTTCTCAAGATATGTGTGTGTGTGTGTGTGTGTGTGTGTGTGTGTGTGTGTGTGTGTGTGTGTGTGTGTGTGTGTGTGTGTGTGTGTGTGTGTGTGTGTGTGTGTGTGTGTGTGTGTGTGTGTGTGTGTGTGTGTGTGTGTGTGTGTGTGTGTGTGTGTGTGTGTGTGTGTGTGTGTGTGTCTATAGACGGACACAATTGTTCGATCATTTGTATAAAACGTGAAACACTTTCAATATCGATACCGATATCAATCTCGATCTCGATCTCGATCGATCGACAATTTTTCCAAAGTAAAGAACGAATTCGTTCGCGGTTAAATGGAAAGAAACGTGTTCGAGTTAGCGCAACCATTTCGATGTACTTTTTCTCGGCTTACACTAGATCCCGTTAGACGATCTTAACAGTGCAACAACAGTACGGTGCTGCTAGCTCGAGCGTTGAAAAGGAGGAACGCAGCGACAAAGCGTATCGAGTCGAGGTCGACAGCCTTTCGATTATCTCGAAAGATGTTGAATATAATGGGGGAGAAAAAGAAAACAAACAAATAAAAAAAAAATTAAAAAACAAAAAATAAATAAATACATAAGCTCAAGAAAGTCTAAATATTTCTAATTATATATACCTCCCATTACTGTCATCGAAATATTACAGATCTAACAAACTAACAAATTTTCAACAATTCTCCATCAAAGTGTATTTCATCAAAATTACTTACAAATAAAAATAAATAATTATGTGTGCGTGTGTGCGAGCGCGCGCAAAATGTATGTATGTATATAGATAAATAAAACCGATCAAATTTCTTGGTATGAAAACCTATTGTATTAAATACTTTTTTTTTTCTTTTTTTCTATTTAAACATCATATATGAACCAACAATAATAATATCGTATATGCAAGGGCTTTTAAGAGTTTATGGTAATACGAAAAATATATGGAAACTGTACAAGTATAATAAAGAGCTTAACGAAGAAGCAAAAGTGATAATTAATACCACGGGGGCAGGCCGCGTTCGGCACATTTTCATTTTTTTTTCTTTTTTACTTTTTTTCGACCACATCCTACCACGAGCTAGGTCTTCGTCCGGTTTTTCCTCCCCCCCCCTCTCTCTCTTGTTTGTTTGTTTTTTTTTCACAACTTCCGCTCTCGGTGTGTCCAACGGGGGTCGATTTTTTTGTGGCTTCCATTCTCGCACAAAAGGCTACCTTTCGTACTATTTTACACGGAGTGCTTGTTTCATCGATTCCTTGCCGATATTTTCATCATCTCTCCGATTAAAAACCCAACAATAAAAGCACACACACACACGAAGATACAAGTAACATACATATATCGAAAAGTTTAATCCACTGAATGAAATTGATTTTCTTATTGTTTTTAATTCGGAAGCTCTCATCAAAATTGGAAAGCAATTCACTATACTGCATTTAGTACCTATATTCAAATTGAATTTGTTAAATCTGTTGGAGAGAAATTCAATGCTAGCAGCAGCGAGCCAAAAGAATTTGTTGCTGAGCCAAAAGTGTCTCCGAGTAATTTAAAAACAATAAATAAATAACTCTTTTCCCGAGACTTTTTAGGCATATAGTTTGAAAATTTGAGATAAAAAAAAAACAAAACGAAAGAAAAAGAAAGTAGCCTAAATATGATCTCGAAAAAGGATCGAATTCTTTTTTAAAATCACATAAAGAAACGCTTTCTAAACCAATCCTGCATTTTCGTTGATATCCAAACAAAATTGGGCAAGAAATTATTATTATTTTCAATTAAATATAAATAAAGTCGCGCGTATTATCGAACCTTTCTTGATTAAGTAAATCTGTTTTGCAATAACGATGCATTTTTTGTCAAACTTATTTATGGCACACCCGGTATATACGAACGTATAAAACCACCGTGTATCATTCGTTCCCCCTCCCCCATATTTACTATTTCATTGATAGAGAGGATCACCGAAAATATGATAAGGGAAAGATAAAAAAAAAGAAAAGAAAGAAATTAAAAAAAAAAAAAAGAAGAAAAAATATCGAACGAAGTCGAAGGAAAGAAAGAAGCGATATTAAAAAAAAAAAAAAAAAGAAGAACTGATCCGAAATAATCTAAGAGCGAGAATCCAGTTTCCTGAAACTTGAGTTCAATGGGATATCACTAGAATTGAAAAGTGAGATTGTGAATGATGGAAAATACGAATCCATGGTAAAAAAAATTCTCGGCTTGGTACAAAGGCGTACCGACAAAAAGAGATAGAGGGAGGGGAGAGAGGGAGAGAGGGAGAGAGAGAGAGAGAGAGAGAGAGAGAGAGAGAGAGAGAGAGAGAGAGAGAGAGATGGAAAGAAGAAGACGAAGAAAGAGAAGTAGTAAGGTGACAGGGGGAGGGGGGATGGTAGGTAGAAAATACGAGAGAATAGCACTTGAATAGGAACCGGAACTTGGTAGTCCGTGCTCGGAATTGACTACACGATTGCACACGTACGGCTGTGCATATGAATCGGATAAAAAAGAGAGCCGGAGGCTTTGCGGGGGAGTAGAAGCAAAGCGCCGAGGTTATCGGCACCTCATTGATTTCTTCTTCTTCTTCTTCTTCTTCTTCGTCTACGTTCTCGTCGTTGCACGAAAATAAATTCTGTCGATAATCGAAGGAAACGTTGAGAAAAATTGACCTTACAATTCTATGTATGCGTGTACATGTCTCTCTGTGCTGTGTGTGTGTGTGTGTTATCATAGAATTTGATAGACCGATAATGATGAACGATTGAAATAAACTGAATCGATTGTTGGGTTTGTTCTTGTTTTCTTTTCTATTTCTTTTTCTTTTGATGTGCACGAGTATAACAAAAAAAAAAAAAACCTAATTTTTGTAAGATACAGTTAATTTTAATTCAAACGTATTTGTACTTAATGTTATATCCATGATATTGTATCCAGATAGATATGTTAGATACTGTAGATATATAGATAAATATATTGATTTAATTTGTGGATGGTATATATTATTTTTTCTAGGTTTTTCTTTTCCTAATCTAAATGTATCTTATTACAATATAGATCTATAAAATTTAGAATTTATATATAATATATATTATATAACATTAGATTATCATTCGATTATAATTTATATATATATATATATATATATATATATATATATATATATAAATTCAATTCGTTATAATAAATAAAACTATTTCAATATTACCGTAACACACACTTCAATCCTTTTTCATATACTCTAGAAATTGTACCTATTTTCATTTTTTAATTTCTTTCTTTCTTTCTTCTTCTTCTTTCGTTATCGTTTTAATTTTAAAGCATCAAGAATTTTTTACCACTGCGTTAAACACGTTCGAAGAAATGCGTTTTTAATCGTTCGCGGGAATTTTTTTTTTACGACGACGATAAGCTTCCATTCTCGTTAGCATCCTCGCACGATCACGATACGTCATGCAAAGATGGATTAGTCACGAATCAAGACCTACTGCTCCTATTTCTCGCAGTGATTCGCTTAAGCTAAACGTCTTTGTCAGAATGGAAAAAAATGTCTACCTTATCTTTCTTTTTTTTTCACTATTTTTTGTTCTTTAAAATGATTACTATAATTTTTTTTTCTTTTTTTTTTCTTTTTTTTTTTTAATGGAACGAACGCGTACGTATTCATATATGTGCACACATGTATATACAGAGCAAGCCAAAAGTTTTCAGATAATATCGAAAATCAATTATTACACTATTTCGTGACTTTTCAAACTTACAATTAAGCTTGCGATTTTATAATATAAAAAAAAAAAAAAGAAAAAAAAAACGAAGAAGAAATTTGCCTAAAAAGTCTCAAAAAAAAAAAAAAGAGTAATTGATTTGTACAGAATCAGTTAGGAACTTTTGGCCCATCCTGTATAGACACATACACATGTATGTACCGAGAAACGATCGAGAAACGTATGTGTGTGTATATAATATATACATATATGCATCAAGGTCGCATAAGAATTGAATTCGTATTGCAAATGATCAGCAAATATTCGTTCTATGTCTGTTGTGTGTAAATCAAAATGATAGTATATATCTCTATATAGTCCGTCACAAGAGAAAAAAAAAACAAAAATTCTATTTCGTTAAATAATTTCAATAATAATGATAATAAAATTTAAAAAAAAAAAGGATAAAAAATTTATTAATTAAATTCGTTCATCAAATACAAATAACGAAAGAAGTTTCTCCGTAGATTCTAATAAAATTTCGTAGTTATCTCTTCCTCTTCCTTCGCTATAAATATATCTATATGTGTTGTGTGTATATACATACATATAAATACATACGCGCGCGCGCGCGTGTGTGTGTGTGTGTGTGTGCTTTATTTGTATACATTTATATATACAAATAATTATATATATAAAATTTGTGAGAGCGAATCTTGTTTCTTTTTTTTTATTTCTTCTTTTATTATTTTTATGAAAAGAAACGAGATGGCAAAAAATAATAATAAAGAGAAAAAATGAAGAAAATTTCCAAGATGATATTACATAGAAAACGTGGACCCTGAATGAGCAATGAGAAAGAAGAAAGAATCTGAACTTTGTAATTGGCAGACAATGAGATTAATTTATTACCCTCGGGGATATGCTTGAGATACTTAACAGGCAGCCTACTCTCCTTTATCAACGAAAGAGAAAGAGAAAGAGAAGGAGAAAGAAAGAAAGAAAGTGGTAAGGAGAGAGAAGTAACCTCAATTTCTAAAATTCAAACCAATAATAACAATTTGATCTCAATAAAAAGAGTACATATCGTACAATACAATATTTATAAGAAGGAGTGAGAAGTGAAACGAAACGAAACGAAACGAAACGAAACGAAAAAAAAGAAGTAATAAATAAATAAAAAAAAAAAAAAACGTACGAAATATCGGACGATCGTCGATTGTCCTAAAAAAAGAGAAAGATAGAAAAACGAACAGAGAAGAAAAAGAGGTTATGTCGACGTGCAGATCATGTATAAGAAAAAAAAAAGAGAGACAGAAAAAGAAAGAAAGAAAAAGAAAACGAAGATGTGAAAAAGAATAAAAAGCATTCTTTTTTTTTTTTCATTCGCCAACGGGTTCGTAATTTAGGTTGACCCGGCTAACCTTGAATCAAGTCGGTCGTGTGTTTCGTCGTTCAACAAACGCGACATGTAAGAGAGACAGAGAAAAAGCGGAAGAGAGAAAGAGAGATAGAGAAAGAAAGAGATCAAAACGAATACAACTGAAAATACACTAACAAGAAAAACAAATACATATTTATATATATATACATATATCATAAAAGATATACAACAGAATAAAAATATTCATTCGAACATATTCTATAATATACACTAATAATAATAATAATAATAATAATAATAATAATAATAATAATAATGATGATGATGTAAAAGAACAACAACAATTATTGTTTTTCTGTTCGAAAATTATTAATTGATTATAAAAGAAAAAATAAATAAATAAAAATAAAACAGTGCGACATACAGACCACACGAGTACGCGCGCACACACAGGAAATCGAGATTGTCACACTAATCAGGACTAATAGTAATTAATTGTAATAGTAATTAAAAGATTGGACTATTGAAAGAGAGATATAGATAGATAGATAGATAGATAGATAGATAGATAGATATAGAGAGAGAGAGAGAGAGAGAGAGAGAGAGAGAGAGAGAGAGAGAGAGAGAGAGAGATCAATAATGTTCTCGTCGAAATGAATTTCATTATCTCTAAGTACGATCGAATGTGCACCAATCGGAAAGTTCGCTTTCTCGATCGACCAATCGGAGTCTCGTATTTCACGATATCACCATTCAACGAACAAACTTTCTCGGTGAGAAAGAAGGATAAAAATATGAAGGAAGAGAAGAAGGAATAGTAAAAACAAAAAAAAAGGAGGAAAACGTTAATGTAACCTAAATTGTAATATACAATTTTTGATGAGAAAAAAAATAAAACAAAAACAAAACACCTGCATCCTTACAAACGTTATCTAGAGTTTTCTTCGAATGATTTACAACATTGAGAAACTACAAATAATAAAATTGTTTTCTATTTTTTATTATCTCTTTCAACGAAGGATGTGTGTGTACATATATCTAATTACAACGTAAAACGTTAAAACGAATTAAGGAAAAAAGTAATTAACAATCTTTGTTCGTGTTAGAGAAAGCGAAAGAGAGAGAGAGAGAGAGAGAGAGAGAGAGAGAGAGAGAGAGAGAGAGAGAGAGAGAGAGAAAGGAAAGAAAGAAAAAAGAGTATAAAGAAAAAACAAAACAAAATGAACATGCTCCTCCATATTAGAAAGATTTAATATCATTATACTATTAAGAAATATATATATACACACATGTATACAACATATATAAATATAACGTATGTACGTATAAAACAATATTTTCTTATCGTGTATCATATATATCTATATATATATATATATATATATATATATATATATATATTACACACACACACACACGCGCGCGCGCGTATTTAGCGTGTAAGGAGAAAAATGTCGCGTCTACATTGTGTGGGGCATTTACTAAATCAGAGAAATTTTTCTAAAAGAAAAAAAAATAATAATACAATTTTTATTTTTCATTGGCGTAGATATTGGTGAAGGATATTTTGAACGAACGAACGAATGAGAAAAAGAAGGAAGGAAGAAGGAAGAAAGGAAACGAAGAAGAAGACGAGAACGCCGCCTGTCACCGTTGGGAGGATAGAGAAAGATAGATGGATGGATGAATAGAAAGAGAGAGAGAGAGAGAGAGAGAGAGAGAGAGAGAGAGAGAGAGAGAAACGAGCAGCGTCCGCGCCTAATTTCTAACCGAGCACATATCCCTAACAAAAGATACTTAGTTCGTTACTTTTTTTTTCCCCCCTTTCGCGTAGGGACGACGATCTTTGTTGTAACGACGACGATGACGAAGAAAAAAAAAAGAAAGAAAGAAAAAATACGATGGGGTTATTCGACTCCGATTGATCGTTAAAAGATATTTTCGAAGTTATTACCGATATGGATAGGACGATATCCTTTTCTCTTCACGTGTTCGTGAAAAGAGCGTATATATCCTCGGAATGAACCGGCGTCACCCGGCACAAGAAGCAAGAGAAAGCAAAGGAAAGGAAAGGAAAGGAAAGGAAAGGCAAAGCAAAGGCAAGGCAAGACGCGTACGGGGTTCGTGAAGGGCAGGCAGCCACTGAAAAAACCTACGCTTTTTTCTTTCTGTTACTTTTTTTGGAAGGGTGGAGAAATTTTTTATTCCTTCTCCTCTTTTCCCTTCCCCACCACTCCCCTTTAAACATTATTTTCCATTATATTCCACGCCGTTCGCAAAAGCAAACGTTTTCTTCTCGTTCCGACCTAACGACACACGATTGATACGTTTGATTCTGTAAGCGATTTTTTAGTCGGGCGGGCGGTTGGACGGACGAATGGACGAATGGACGAACGGACGGGGGTAGAGAGGTAAGGGGGAAAAAGAAGAAAAGAATATATACGTATATATATATATATATATGTATAATATAAAGATTCTCTACTTACCGGTAAGGTACGATCAAATTATCCAGGAGAAAATTTTTGAGGAACAAAAAAACGGGACTTCTCGTAGTGTTACTGGCAACGTCACTTCACTCCGTCTCTCTAAGCCGGTCACTGCGCCTGTGTGTCCGTTGTATATTGCGACTCGAAACTCGTCCTTCCTTCTGCCGTTACGGTGCTGCCATCTATCCTCTCCCGTACCTTACAAACGATCCCTACCTATCTGTCCTAAGGCCTGCTTCCCGATTGGTCGAATTATTTTGCGCTCCCGCGAAAACCGTAATACCATAGTCAAAATATAAAATAGATACACACACACACACACACATATACATACGATATGCGTTTGTATAAATACACACATACACACACATGTATATATATAAATAATAATAAATATTATATTTCCTTTTTATAACAATCAATTGAACAAATACTTTGGCGATAAATTTTATTTTTTTATTTTTTTTTTTTTTTACGTAGGGATTTATCTCTAACTCTGCCCGCGATTTATTTATCAGTGCGTTACACCATGAATGGTAAATCCATGTTCTTCTTACCATTTCCGACGTATAAGAAACCGTGATGAGGGGTATTCAGTTTGTGATAAAATGTCATTCCAGGCCAATATAAACTATGTAGGATAATTAAACGTGCTTCCAAGATAAGCTGCAGATTCCAACATCCTGTAAGGTATATATTATATTTTCTTATATCTTGTAATACATATACATACATATATGTACATACGTATATAGAAACAAAAATGAAAATATTAACGCGGTAAAATCTCAGTTCGAGGTTAACATATTTTTCTATCATTAAATTTTCTCAATGCTTTTAATATAATTTAAAAATACCATGAGGAACGTCCAGATCTATGGTATCAAGAAAATCGATAGCATAATTGTAATCGGGTCTTGTTAACAAATTAGTATTCCATTTTTGTTGAGGTGGACGTGCATGTAGATACGATTTAAGATTAGTTGCGTCCGTTAAATCTAATCCCTCGAACGCTAAATTTTCTACGACGTCTCCGTTTGTACATTTGAACCATCCACCACGAGGAATAATTACTGCATCTTCCGTAATCGTTTCAACGATGGTCGCCAAACGATCTTCCTCCTTTAATTCCTTTGGTATAGGTCCCTGAAAGAAAAGAAAAAGAAAAGAAATATATAAAATTATGTTCCAGATAAACGATTATCCAATTGCCGTACGTTGTAATATTGTTTAGGGTTTTCGTTCGATGGAAATGGCGGATTAGAATCGTAAACGTTCGTAACGATCGATGGTTCTCCTTCAAATTTATTAACGGCCAGGGGTGTTAAAAATTTTGCATACTTTGGTGACTTCGGTAATAACAACCAATTTAATCCGTCCATACTGTATAGAAGAGATCGAACAATTATTTATTTATTTATTTTGTTTTGTATTATATATCGTTCGAAATGGTTTTTTTTTTATTCTTTTTTTTTTCACGGCGATCCTTTCTCGGGAGAGCACATTTTTATAACCTGTAGTAATATATCTGTCCGTTCATACAATCCTTCTTGTATCCAAAGGCAATGTGATAATCTTTTTGTATGCCGTTTATTTTGCCCCAGTAATAACATTTACGAAAGTGATTTTCTCTTTGCAACAACAAGAGGGAATTTTTTAATAGCTGAGAAAATTCCGTGCTCGTGCATACTCCCGCGTAACCTAAAATATCGACGGAATCCAATAATTTTTGATGTTCCATTTATTACCGCTGTCTGTTCGACTGAGAATTGTTTTAAATAAGACGCGTATAATGTGGAATCTTTTCCGATGTTTTCTAAATAATAAATATGAAATAGAATTGTGTTAGAGCATCAAGTATATGTTTACGTGTATCGTACAATTCGTACGATTTATGAGATTCGATCGAGGACGTATTACATCGAATCGTTTTATTTAAAATTAAAAGGGATTGAACATTAATTACATTTATTATTGGATCATTACAAAACAATAATTGATAGACGATTCGTGAAGCTAGGCGTTGTTGTATCTCTGTTGCATTCGTGGTTAAATTTCGTGTGTTAAATATTATCAGCGCCATCTTACCTCTAAAAAAAGAACCTCGGAATAGGAAGAAATAACAGATTTCTTTTTTGTCATTGTTAATACATGTAAGTTGTATGCAATATTATACAAGAAAGAAGATAATGATCCTTTCAGCTACTTACCTTAAAATTACCTAACGTCCTCATCTTCTTGCAAACGACATTGATACTATAAATTAAAAAGTACTGTCAGTTATTATGATCTTACATAGGTACACATGATGACCTTTTATTTTATTAAATTTACAAATAATTCACTGCCACTTTTATATTTTTATTAGATTTTATAATCTGTATACTTGAAGATGATAAAAATACTTTAGAAGTTCACTAATAACAAAAAGATCCATGGTATATATTTATTTGCGCATGTATCAGGAACATCAATGTCGTTTCTTAATACTTAAATTCCCTCTAACTCTTCATTTATGCTAATGTTAAAAATAACGTTTGTACAATACTCTTAATAATCATAATCTATAATATCAATGAAAACAAGAGAGTTATGTTACTTATGAGTATATAAAATATTATTCTTATATTTAATTAATATTTTGTAAAACTCAATAGAGTCTTGATCTTGATATAATCTGGTACGAGAATTCAACAAAATTTGTCTTTTCTTATTAACAATACTTAAAATCTTTCATTGGTTTCTAAACTGAAGTACTGATAAATAAAAATGTTTTGATTGGTTATTGCTACAAAATGCAATACAAGTAAATTTTCTAGTAAACTTTTCTATTTTAATGTCATTGAAATAGGTAGTCATCAGGTACTACTAAGACGATTCTTTACTATCTGAACGATGAGATGAAGAGCTCGGAAAGTTTTGTTTGGTTGCAATCGTTGTCTCAATAAGTAGAATGTAAGTGCTTTCATGATAATTAGAATAATAACGAGGACGACAATATCTATCCAAAAAACGGTATGCTCCATCCCTGAAAAGGAAATGAACGTACAATTTGGTTAGGAAACTCCAAAAATTTGTTCAAAATATTTCTTACTCATTGTTCGTAATAATTCCCTCGGTGAACTGTAATGACAATAAACTTCTTCTGGTGGACAAGGGAGCTTTTCTCTGTTATAACCATAGGTCGCTACTATAAGTCCTTCCAATCCATATCTTATATAACTTGAATACATTACTATTTTACGATAAATAGGTAATGGTTCGGGATCTCCCATGCCTTGTACGGATAGTAACATTAAAGGAGCTCCTATTGTAGGTCCCATGAACATACCATTCTGAAACATATGATTCATAGTACACATATACTTTGAACATAAAATATATTAATAAAATTAATGAATTAATAAAATTAATTCATTTTACATACCACCATATTCAATATAGAGGCAATAGATAGACCTATACTTTCAGCAATGAAAGCACAAATGAGGCAAATAGAAAAGAATTTGCTTATTCTGGGTAACTCGAGAGGTTGTCCAGTGATCGTATAAACCATTAAGACGTATATCAGCGTTGTGAAAAACTGTAAAATGAAATACCATAAGTGTTTGCCCTTTGTTTTTAAATCTATATCAAATTCAATAATATATCTTTCTCTCTTCATATATACATGTTTATGTATATTTATATACATATATATGTGATTATATACATATTATATACATATATATATATATATATATACTAACCTGGACAGGAATATAAGATAGAGAGAGAGCACAATAATAAGAACTGAGGTTGTACCATCTGTTGAAGTGTTCTCTTTTGATTAGAAGGACCTCGGAAGGAACTGAAATAATTAAAATTATGGCTTATCCTTTTCCAATTTTTTTTCTAATCTAAGTAAATTTTTACGTACATCGTAATAATATCGGAAACATCGGTATGTAAAGAAATACTATCAAGCAGATAAAGCAGAAACCAAAGTTGAAGAGAGTTTTCGAGCCGTCATTGCCAATGTTTAGAAATATTAGACCGTTCATAATACCCGTAAAGATATGTAAAGATATCTTAAGATATACGTATTTCTGGAAAAAAAAATAATAATAATCGACGATGATAAAACGAATAGATGAAAAGACTTATGTGAATACGACAAATATATATATATATATATATATATATATATATATATATATATATATCTTTTTTGTTATTCCTTACTCTGTCTCTATATAACTGCAACATCATCCTTTTAAATAACGTGACGAATTGTTCGTTCCATGAGATTCTACAATGTTTTCTTTCGAGCTCGAATTCTTTGATAGACCGTGTTATCGATAAGATTGGTAATTTTGTATTTACGTAAGTGATCATCCGTTCGACGTATTCTTGCCCGTATTCTCCTGTTGAGACTTCGAGGACTGTTAAAAGAGGAAGAAAGAAAAAAAAAAAAAAGAAAGAAAAGAAAAATCAAATGGGATGCGAAACGAGGCGATATTAAATAATAATATGAAATCTTTTGTTAATCATGAAAAAAAAGGAAAAAAAAGAATTTCGTTTTCTTTTGAAACTCCTTACTGAAATCGGCTGGATTATAATGAATCGGACATTCAATCCCAATTTGTTGAAGAAACGGTACCACATTGCTGGAAGGTCCTCTATAAACGCATTGTCCATTTGCCATGACGTAAATGTTATCGAATTTAGAAAAAATCGTTGCACTTGGTGTGTGAATCGAACAGATTATGGTTCTCGTTAAACGTTTTGCTAATCTTTGAAGAAGTAAGATGCATTGCATCGAGGATACTTCGTCGAGACCTCTGGACAGAATAAGATTTTTTTATATGGATTATTTATAAAGTTTTTATAAATTAAAGAAAAAAGAAATAATAATAATAGTAATAAAAAGAAAAAGGATTCTCGACAACTCACGTGGTCGGTTCGTCGAGAAATATTACAGGTGGATTGTTAACCAATTCTAAAGCTATCGAAAGTCTTTTCCTTTCTCCACCGGAAAGCTCCTCAGAAATTGTATTTTTTGCTTTGGTCAGTCTCAATATTTCCATGATTTCTTCTATCTAAAATTTTTTATGACTTCATAAATTTACATTCCAATAATTTGTTAATCAATTAATTAATAACAGATTGAAGTTGATACTTCATTATAATATGATTATTCGTAAGACGGATAATACAATCGAATACATATATCAAAATATTAAACATTTTTACGACTATTACTTTTTTCTTCTTCTTCTTCTTCTTCTTCTTCTTCTTCTTCTACTTTTCCATCTTCTCCTTCTTATCTTATTTTAATTTGATAAAGAGAAAAAAGAAAGAAAGAAAAAAGAAAAAAAAATAATAATAGAAAAGATAATAAAAATCTTATTCACTTACTGCCGCCAATTTCTCTGTTTTCGTCAACTTCGAACCAAGTTTTAGATCGATGGCAAAACATATTGCTTCATGGATAGTAAGCTTCGGTTGAATTAAATCATTCTGCATTATATAACAAGAACCTTTTTTAAATTCGTTCACGTCCCTCGGCTGTCCATTAACGTTTATGGAACCAGTGGCTCCTTGACATCTATAAGAAAAAAAAAAAAAAAAAAAAAAAAAAAAAAAAAAAAGTATGACGATATAAACTTACGAAAATTAAAAAGGAAAGTGAATATGATCACGTTATGAATCAATAATATGTTCAATCATCGTTTGATTTGGCATCGGAGTATATTTTCCTTATTTCCAAACTATATCCGTACGAAGTTCAATTTACCCTGCCACGTTCGAGTTTAAAACATTCATGACCTTTCAATCTTAGCTCGTATCACGAAACCTCCCCCACCCATCCGCCAGGAAATGTCGATTTTAAATTCTAATTATGTTAAACGTGACAAGTCATCGAGTCGCTTCCTTTGTTTTCTTTTATTTTTCTTTTGATTTTCTTTCTTTCTTTAATCGTAACATTTAACGAATTCATTTAATACTTACTTATATCCAGCAAGAATGTTTAATAAAGTTGACTTTCCCGCCCCGGAAGCACCCAAAATGGCGGTCAATTCGCCGGACTTAAATTGACCACTAATTCCTCTTAATATTACTTTAGAACCTGTGGCAGACAGAAAGATAAGAATGTGTTATTAACGAGTAAGGAATTCATACTTTACTTACTCATGCATAGTTAACAAACAAAAAGAAGATATTGCAAAAAATACATAATATAATAGCAGTATGCATACGTCGAGAGAATTTTAAATATTTAAAACGTATATTCAATAATATTCATACGTAATGTTGTTATTGCGTTTATGTAGATTAACTTTAATTGATCAATCAATATATATATATATATATATATATATATATATATATATATATATATTGTGTCTAGAAGAAATATAAAAAAAATGATCAAGCGATATCGTACAATATAAATAAGGAGAAAAAAGAAGAACAAAAAAGGAAGAAGAGAAAGAAAAAAGAGTATATCTCTTTTCAGACATATATATAAAAATATATATATATATATATATATATATATCGAAAAAAATAGACGGAAGTATTAAACGTGTCATATTATAAACGTGCATATATAATATATTAAAAAACAAGATGGATAATATTGACAAATATCTAAAAAAATACAAGAAAAAAAAGACAAATAACAAGTTAAATATAGTTATTGATCTTTGCTGTAGTATTATTGACAACGTATATATATCTTAAACATGGAATGTACTCTTTTATTTATGCATAGTTATTTTATTTATGTATTTACACACGCACACGCACAGAGCAGCAGAAACAGCGGAAAGATACACATATATGTATATCTGTTTACTTTGTTTCATTAATTTAATTTAATTTAATTTAATTCAATATAATAATTCAAATTATAAAAGATCATTTTTCATTTCTAATTGTCGCCTCTGGCAACAAATCATTGACTGTTGAAAACATTTGTTCTCCAACTGGTTGACGTCTCCAGCGAGCGGAAAGCAATTTAACCTTTCTATTATATATTACATTTTCTTTGGTATTTTCCTACTTCGCAGAAGTGCACACTCATTCGCATCTTTTGTATAGTACGGAAACGTTCAACATAATTCGAAGATTTACGAGGCATTTGAGCGTACAAAAGATTGTTTTTCTTTCTTTCTTTCTTTCTTTCTTTCTTTCTTCCTTCTTTTTCTTATTCTCAACAATTTAAGCGTTAACAAACTTTACAAAGGCTACTGGTAATATATCGTTTCCTTCTTTCTTTTTCTTTTTATCTTTGACATTAGAATTTTTAACATTAGAAACGAATGTATAGATCTTTTTTATTCTTTCTTGCTCTACTTTTATTCTTTTTTTGTTATTATAGAGTTTATGATCAATTTTAATCGCGTTTTTATTATTGTTTTAGTTCTAATGATCTTATGAACATTGCAATAATACATGTCAATAGAAATGGTTATTCTAAGTCGGTATAAAATTTAGAAATATTTTAATGAAAACGAAATTAAAGAAATTTTTATATTAAGGTAATATAGAAAGATAATTGTGAGATAAATGAAAAATCATTTAAGTAGGTCGTTGCATTTTCGTTTGATAAATATAATATATATTGCTACACAATATTGCTTGATGCAAAACACTCGTAATATTTTTCTAGATCATACGTTCTTATAATTAACAATTCATTAGTATAATAAGATCAGTTTATTGAGTTATAATAAGGTTAATTATGATAACAGTTATGGATAATTAAAGATAGAGATAGATAGATAAAGAATCTTTTTTAACACGAATTTCAGTATTTCATTAATTATAAAGAAAAATTCATATCGATAATTTTTCATATTAACAGATTTTTTTTACCTTTTTTCTTTTCATTTATTTATATTTACAAAAGCGATAATTCGATAAAAATTTCGTGTAACGGAAGTATCTAGACTTTTTTCAATGACAAATTCCTTGTCAAATTGGAATAGTTTTCGATTTAAATGACTCTAACGGTTACGTCTTTTAGTAGAGAAGAATTATCGATGAATGTAAATAGTAACCTTCACTGTCATACTACTGTCTATCACATTCACATTATCGTTAATTTGAATTATTTAATATTATCTTATTTCAACGTATATTATTATAATCGAGGTTATACTACTTTCTAACATCAATCGAAATTCTGAATTTATTTACATATATATATATTACACAAATCTCCGAATTACCGCCTTATATAGGTGAACATACTACGTATGCATATGAGATAATTTTATGGTTTATTTTATATTTAAGAGGAAAGAAGATTATCGATTTAACTTTGAAAATCAAATAGAAGTACGAGACTAATAATAAAACGTAGAAATTAAATGGATTATTAAAATTACTATCGTTTAAATGTTTACTATATTTTCGAACGAATCTTATGACATTCGATGGAAATTATCAATGACACTTTATTCTATTAAAAAGCTAAACACACACATACACACACACACACACACACACTCTCTCTCTCTCTCTCTCTCTCTCAAGGCTTCCATCATTCGTGAAGAACTTTGAACAGATGTTAAAAATATTTCTAGCGATTTAATGAAATAAAGAACGATGCTAGTGTATGGATCTAAGAGGTTATATAATCGATGTCAGCTAAGAAAATCATTTAATATTTTGTTTCGAAAGAAAAAGAGAGAAAGAGAGTGGGAAAGATAGAGAGAGAGAGAGATTCATGTTGTAGGTGGATAGAAAGTGAAACGTCACTGTTCCACTATAATACTATTCCGTATGATAATAATTATAACAGAATGTATTCTTGTACATTCACCGCGACTGTGTTTTTACGTTCTGAACATTTTCTATAAATTTATTTCCATTGGTTTTACGTGAAAAACATTCGTATATCTTCTATTACCATTCATATCTCTCTCTCTCTCTCTCTCTCTCTCTCTCTCTCTCTCTCTCTCTCTCTCTCAAAAACATTCTTTTAAACACTTGAAAATGTCAAAATTGTTAATTAACGACTGTTTAATTCAATTGTATATTCAAATGATCATTTTTATTTATCATATTGATAGTCAGCGAAACGAAAATTGATAATAAATAATTTCAATCGATTCATCGATTAAAAAGATATTACGTAGTATCTTGCAAGGATTTTGTTTGTATTCTTAATTATACAATTGCATTCAAATATTTTATCGTGCGTTACGTTGTCTCTCCCCCTCTCCCCTTTCTCTCTCTCTCTCTCTCTCTCTGGAATGTTTCGACTATATATTTTTATTAGTGCAGTTTTTACTACTAGAATTTATTACTCGAAGGTAAAATACGCGCACGGACTTGCAACGATATGGAATTCTCATAGCAGCAAAGAAAAAAAAAAAAAAGAAGAAATAAAAAAAAAAGGAAAAAGAGAAAGGAGAGAGAGAGAGAGAGAGAGAGAGAGAGAGAGAGAGAGAGAGAGAGAGAGAGAAACATTTCTTGTAGTTTATCTTTATTATCTATGTACATACATATACATATATGTATATATATGTATGTATGTATGTATGTGTATGTATGTATGTATGTATATGTCACTGCAGAACGTAAGCGATGACGCATACTTCGAAGTGCAATGATTCAGATAGTTAATTCTAGTAATGTGACCTTTGTAGTAAAAGCTAGAAATAATGAGAGAGAGACAGAGAGAGAGAGAGAGAGAGAGAGAGAGAGAGAGAGAAATAAGTCCGTTTTATTCTCTTTAGAAGTACTAATTTTCTAAATAGGATGAGTATGTAAATGAAGACAAAAGGAAAGAAATAAAAAAAAATAAAAAGAAACGACAAAGAAAATCCATTTACAACGCATAAAAATAGAAGAGTCGACAGATAAACAAACACGATTGGATATAACGATTGATGTTATTTTTTCTTTTTTTTTTTTTTTTCTTTTGATATAAAAAACATTTCAATATATCGCTTACCTTTCCTTCCCATTGGCACGCTATAAGTTATATCATTAAATTCAATGTCCAACGGTTCCAATTTCATAAGATGTCCCAAAGGCGTCGAGACATCGATATTATACGATTTACATTTCGTAATATCGTTCTTCTCTCCTGCGTTATCGGACATGTTTACGTTTAAATCCATGATAAATATTTGTTACCGTTGCGTATGTATTTGATGATTCAAAAAGTTTTCGACGCAGAATCCATTATTTTGAAAATCGATCCGATCCTCGCTTATTTCTGGAAAATTGAAAAATGAAAGAATAAGTGTTAATCGAATTCATTTTTGATTAAATATATTTGTATCTCTCTTTGTCTATCTCGTTTTTTTTTATTATCTTTTGTATAGTTAATAATATGAATACAATATTTGTTAATGTCAATGTTAATCATAAAATAACGTTGTCTGTTTATACTTATGATTACTATATAACAGATCTATTTCTTCGTTATTTTATCTCATTTTATTTTTAATAATGAAATAATAAGCAACCTTTCGATATACATCTAAAAAGGCACCTGTCACAAATTAATTATATATGTATCTCGAGTTTTTTTTTACACACACGCGCACACTCACAAGGATTATTCAACGTAAACCAGTAATGGATAGGAAACGAATATATAATTCATGAATCATAAAATGATGCTGTTGAATATTAAAACTTATTAACATTTCTTCGTAAGAAATATGTAACTTGAATAGACAATATGAATTGTGATCTATTGGTCTATTCATTTTACACCTAAGAATTATCAGAAAATAAAGAGATATCCAGTGGTATTTTCTTTTTTCCTTTTCATTCCAATCATCCGAAATAATTAACATATATATGTAGGTCAATGGTAACAATTTAACGACCAATTAAATGTTAATTACTTCAGTTATTATAAGTAAAGATATTTACGATAATAATAGTTAGAAACTGTTATTTAGACAAAACAAAAAAAAAAGAAAAGAACAGAAAAAAATTCAAATTCTATTACAATGCACATACCGCATGAATATTATTTTAATATAAGATTTAAGATTCGTTTAAACGAATGACTTCTTTCATCTTTTTTTTTTCGTTTTCGTTTACTATTTAATCTCAACTTATTCTAGACGCATAATGAAAGGAAAGCAATTATGGGATTAAAATTGTTTTACTGTTCTACAAATAAAAACGTGAATGAAGCAAATATGTCATTAACATATTAATGTGCACAACACAAGAAATGATCATTGGAGACTGAACGTGTTGCTGACAATTGCTTATTGACGTACTGAATAATATTCTAACGTATGTATATATGTTTTTGTACTTGTTATATTTCTTTTTATGCAGTTTGTTACAGGAAAATACGAGAAATTTCAATTATTATTTACGTGTAATCTCTTACAGTATCATCAAATATGTCATGAACAAAGGCTTAGGTGCAAATCGTGAAAACAAATATAAAACCATATGTTGATATAATTCGTAGATACACACACACACACAGAGAGAGAGAGAGAGAGAGAGAGAGAGAGAGAGAGAGAGAGAGATGCTTTTCGAAGTGAAAAATAAAATGAAAAATAATATTTGCAAAGGTTATAATATTTCCAAATACGTCTTTTTCTTTTTCCTTTTTTCAATAAATAAAATGACGGATCAATGATTTTGTTAACGTTAATAATTTTTTCTTCTCTTTCTTTCTTCGAAACATATTACAAAAGTAATCGAAAATTCCAATCGAAAGTTAAAAAAGATGTTGCTAACAAAAAGAAAAAAAAGAAACAAAAAAAAAAAGAAAGAAAAAAAGAGAAGAAAAGAGCACGTTCAATAAATCGCAGATAATTTTCTCGTTGACGAATCCCTATTTTTCTTGCATAATGCGCATGCATTTTTCCTCGTATTCGACGGTATTGAATTAATGAATGAATGAGGGTGATGAGTCGTTAACATTTAAAAACACTTAAAAAAAAATAAGTGTTTCTTGGATCGAATGAAAATTTACATGATCGCGTCACATTCGAATAAAAATTTGCTAGATTTGAAGTGATCGATAATTTATCGTGATCAATATTAATTTACCGATATATTAATTTATTAAACGTTACTCTATAACGGAATATAAATTCCAATTCTTGCAATAAATCGACAATAAATAAGAAAACGATTGTTTATATTAATATTATTATATCTAAAACCGGTTCGATAAAGAATTTAATTTCTTTAGAGAAATTTTTAAAATATTTATACAATTAAGTGCATATGTATATATGTATTTATATAATGATCGATGTTACTTGTCTCTCGTACATGCAATTTATTCAATCACGATTAGTTTTTATCTATAAATACTACTTCACTATAACTAACACCAACACTCACAAATCGTAATTCTCTTCTCTTGAACATTAATTTTCTTTTACTATAATACGCAATTGGAAATCGTTATTCGAGTTTATTCCAAATTCAGATTTTCCTTTTTTTTTTCTCAACGCTTGATAATTAGAATGTACTTAAATACAATTTTATCGAAGTTAGCCATGGAAATATTCTTATGATTTTTCTTTCTTTCTTTTTTTCTTTTTTTTTTTTTTTTTTTCTTACGAACCGTTCAATTACGATAGTTACGATATTTTCTGTGATTTAAAATATATCTATATTTTGCGTTCAATGCTAGTGTCGAGTGGAAAGAAAAAAAGGAAAGAAACAAGTTACAATGTTACGATGTATTGATCTATCAATAAAAAAAAAAAAAAATTAAAACACTGTAAAACGATGAATGAAATGCTTAGTTTACATTGTCTTTTCTTTCATTTTTGTTTTTGTTCAAACACGTCATAATATTAATCGCGTACGCGAACGAAATTCGATCAGAAATGAGGAAATGATTAATTCGTGAGATCCCACGTAAAAATGTAATAGGTGTAAGAATCGAGAGTAAATAAATATTTCCTTTTTACGTCTCGATCGATTTACTCTTTATTTTATTCTAAAAAGATCGATCTTAAATTTAATCGAGTAATTTACGACAGCTGTTTCTAATCTTTTCCTTTCCGTTCTTCCTCTTCTTCATTTCCTTTAGTGTTTTTCGTGTTTAATAGAAAAATACATACACGTGATCACGGTACTAGCTAAAATAACATGTGAATTTTCAATTGAATGCGTCGAAAATATAACTTCAACCAGATCTAATTCTTAACCTTTCTTTTCACTCTATTATCATACCGAACGACTTAATATTCTGTTCGTAAATACACGTGATCTCTTTTTTATTTCTTTTTTTTTTTTTTTTTTTTCTTTTTAAGCAAGACACGTTCGTTCGTGAGTTAAATTCAAACGAAAATAACGAAACAAGACTGTATTGTACCCTATTTGATAAATTTCGTATGAACCACGAGATTATGTATGCAACACGTGAAAGAAAAAGAGAGAAAGGAGAGAGAGAGAGAGAGAGAGAGAGAGAGAGAGAGAGAGAGAGAGAGAGAGAGAGAGAGAGAGAGAGAGACAGAAAGAGATAGACAGACAGACAAGCAGGCAGACAGATAGGCAGATAGACAGGCAGACAGGCAAACATATAGACACAGGCAGATAGGAATATATTTTTATAAATAATTAATATGCGTGTCAGCTTGATGAATACGTTGAATCGATAACATTTGATAGAAATATAGAAAAATTTGTCTATTGAGATCAATATAAATTCTTAATATCGATTGGATATTATATAAATATCATTAAAAAAAATATTTAAAATATTTTGTTTCTTTTTTTTTTGCTTGTGAAAACAAGTAATACGTACGCATACATACATACACGCGCGCGCGCGCGCGCGAACACACACACGCAGTAGACAGAGAGAGAGAGAGAGAGAGAGAGAGAGAGAGAGAGAGAGAGAGAGAGAGAGAGAGAGAGAGAGAAGCGCACAGAACTTCGTTTGAATAAAAATCTATTAATAGAATAAATAAAATGATGTATGTCTCTTTGTAAATTGACCGTGCGAATGGAACGTATATACGTATGTACGAACGAACGTAGAAGAATGATAAAGAGGAAAAGAGATAGCGTTAGAAAGAGAGATAGAAGGAGAGATATAAAAAGAGTAAGAGAAAGAGTAAAAGAGGAGATCTTCGTCGAGGCTGATACAAGTAGAGATAGAGATAGATAGATAGAGAGAAAGAGAGAGAGAGAGAGAGAGAGAGAGAGAGAGAGAGAGAGAGTACTAGCACACAAAGAAAGAAGAACAACCAATTTCTGTTTCACTCCCACGATTTCTCACCAACTGAATTGTCTTAATCTAAACTATACTTATAATCTTAACATATATCCATCTCACGATTTTCTAATAAAAGAACTCTCGATAATTGAGGGAAGAGAGAGAGAGAAAGAGAGAGAGAGAGAGGGATATAGAGAGAAACAAGAAAAATAGGTGTATACCGTGCGAATAGTGGCGGCAAACTGACTGCAAGCTTGGCTAACGCCTTCTACACTCTTACTTGGGGGAGTTCCTATAGTAGAGAACGCCACTCTGCTTATACGATACCATCACGCATGCTCCGAATTCGAACTCAAGTAGGGGTTTTATATTTCTTTTATCTTTTATCTACGATTATTCCTGTCTTTCTTTTTCTTTCGTTGACCTTCTGTCTCTCTCTCTCTCTCTCTCTCTCTCTCTTTCTCTCTTTCTCTCTATCTATTTATCTATCTATCTATCTATATATCTATCTATCTATCTTCGTCTCTCTTTGTCTCTCTTTGTCTCTCTTTGTCTCTACGATTAATCAAAAATTCTTTTACTTTTCTGCCTCTTTTTCTTATTTTTTTTTCCTTTCTCTATCGTTCCCCCTCTCCTTCCCTGTCTTTTCTGAGACTTGTTTTTTTTTTCCTTTTTTATTTATCTTTTTGATTTCACTTTCTTCTTCAATTTTATTTCTCCATCGAATTGGACGATGGACGAAGGACAAACCATTGACCAATATTAAATCTGACATGTCATTGATAATTCTATTATCCGTTAAAACTTGTAACGATTATCGTGCACGGCCCTACCGAGCTTATAAATTAATGAAGATCTTTCGTTTATATCATAGAAAAAGAAAGAAAGAAAGAAAAGAAAAGAAAAGAAGAAATATTAAAAATACGGATAAATTGATTGTACATACATCGAGATTAAACGTTAACCTGATTTAAAATAATGGGATAATATTATTCCATTAATATATAATGGGATATATATATATATATATATATATATATATATATATATATCATAACGTGTTATACAATTGAATAGTTTAAACGATTATTACAGGCACGTGCTAAACACAAGTGATCCGTAATCGTGACCGGTCACGATAATGTTCTTCTGATTAACACATTCTTAACGGTAGGCATTATATATTTTTAAAAGTTTCAGATATGAGGTTACGATAATCGGTTCTTTTTTTCGTCTTTTGATTTTTTTTTTCTTGTTAAACTTCGAAGAAAGACAAATTATATCGTTGTTAATTGTAATCATTAATTTTTAATAAATTATTTCTTTTCCAATGGTATACATTGGTTTGGTTGATTTTCTTTTTTTCTTCCCTTTCATTTCTTCCTAATTATTAGGAAAATCATTTAATGGTATATAATCAACAATGTGTTAAGATAGAATGATAAAGCTAAATAGAATAAAGTACGTAATATCAGACATTTGTTAATATATGCTATAATTCGTTTCTTTATGGATCAATTTAATATATTATAATTTAAGATTCACCCTGGGATTCATTCCTAATCGCTATGCAAGTTATATAAAAGAAAAGGATCGTAGTCATTCGTTTGATTCGACCTATCCTGTCTTCTTTTCCTTTTTTTTTTCTTTTTACTGATGATAAAATATTTTTTATCTGATCGCATTAAAGATGCAGAAAACACAGAAATAACCAGTTAGAGTTGTTCTGATCATAGGTTCTCATTCATTTTCGATCCTTTTTTCAGGTCTTTTTTTTACAAAATGCAAGATGAGTTATTAAATGATTTCATAAAAAAGGATCACAAAAACACACACACACACATATCAATTTTTATTTCATTATCGTGATATTGATTGTCATTTCAAGAAAAATTCAACTTTGGATCAAAGATTAAAAAGAAAATCCTTGAACTGTACTTTGCATTGTAAAATAGGATCTCGGATTAACTTTTTTGTTTTATTTTTTTTTTTATCTAATGACAAAAAGAAAGAACGAAGAATGTAAAATAAAATGGAAGTGACACTACTGTCTTAACAGTTTTAATGATATAACTCTCGTGATCTATTTTTCTTTTTTCTTTTTTTTTGATTTTAACAAAGCGAATCAATCCAAATTATTAAAACAGCTTCGATTTCTTGATAATTATATCAGATTTATTTGTAGTATTCTGGAAAGAAAAAACAAATAAAGAAATAAATGTACGTTCCTATAATAATCCTTAGGAATTTCTCAAGAAAACAATAAATAACATATAGTCGATAAATTATAGGTACTTTTTACATGGATAAAGATGCTCTATTCGTGATCTTATCACATACTATGTATCAAATATCACGATATTTAATAATTAAACAAAAAGACATACAAAAGTAGAACAATATTTTATATTGATAATTTATTTTTTTTCTTCTAAAATATTTTTATCAATATCGTTTGGATTTGTTCTTTTTTCTTTTGTTGATTTCTGTTAACCAACTTTTATATTGTGAGAAAAAATCAGAACAGTGCTCCATATTCCACATTAATATCTAATTGCTTCGCATTAATCTTGTAATCAATTGTTATTTTTCTGCAATCATAAAGTTATCGCGACTTTATGAAATAATCTTAATATCAAGTATGTACTAAGAAGATATATAAATATTTATATATAGAAAGGAACGATTTTAAGAAAAACATATTTTATTCGCAGTAAATATCATTTATATATATATATATATACACACACACCATACAAATATATAACATTTATATATATATATATATAATAGATTAATAAAATAACTAATAAAATAATAAATAAAAATAAAATATATATACGAACATGTATGTATACATACATACATACATACATACATGTTCGAATATATATATGTATAGAACAACGAATATTCCACTTTGATTATAATTTTTACGCGCATTCTCTTAAAATAAAAAAAAAAAAAAAAGAAAAAAAAAATAGAAAAAGTTCGGAATGAAAGTGCACGTACGTTTTTTTTGTTTTTATCGACATTATTGGATTCATCAATTCACGTTTCTTTCTTATCTCTCTGATATATGAAATGTAAATGATCATTTACATTGGAAGAATAAAATGCATGCTCCTCACCTTTCCGTTTCTTTCTCATAGATTAGATTAACAATTTGAATTTTTTTTTGTTCATCAATTTGTCTTTTCGTAATTAAGATTATTTGTCATATATTGAACTATAAAATAAAGAATGAAAGATTCGCAATGTATGTCAGCGTATGAATACGAATATTTAACTCCCTTATCGTGTACAATTAATCTAACAAGATTAAAATTGTATGTATTATGTAGTGCAAGTCAAGGATCTTTTATTTACTTTTTCTTTCCTCCCTTGATAATGACAATCAAAAGTGAAGAGATTAAACTTTTGAGAACATACGCATTATCGCAAAATCCTCTTGCATTCAATACACTCACAGCCGTACGTTAATAAGCAGGGAAGAAGAAAAAAAAAAGAAAATAAAAGAGAAGGAATAATATATAAATCATGATTACTAGTATATTTGAATATTTGGACAATTTAAATGGATATAAAAATGAAAATTCATTAAGTACGTAAAAATAGAAGTGATAATATATTGAAAATATATGGTCATTAACTAATATATATATATATATATTAGTTTAATAAAATATGTATGATATCCCCACGATGCATTATGCAGAAAAAAAATATACATTATGTTTATCCAACTCTCAAATGTTATTTTTATCCTTCCTTTTTTCCTATTTTTGTTTGTTTTTTCTTTTTTGTTCTTTTTTTTTCCCCATAAAACTATACATTTGCATAAATATCCGCAGTATAATAAAAATAATTATTATTAACTATTGGAAGGTCGTTTTGTAATCATGTCACATCGTGTTCATGAATAGTAACCATGCCAAGATCGTGTTCATGAATTACAAAAGAGACAATTATCAAAAGATAGAAAAATGAAGGATAGAAAAGAAAAAATTCATACTTTTCTTTTCTATCTATTTCTTTTTCTTTTTTGTTAACGAATGATCGTTAACAAGTGTTCATGATTTCATAATTATCATAATGACTTACATATAAGTCGACAACTTACATTCATAATCAGTTTGTTATAAAAGATCTAGTTGTAATAGAAATAGTACTATCGATAATAATAATTACAATGATAATAATAATAATAATAATAATAATAATAATAATAATAATAATAATAATAATAATAATATAATAATAATAATAATAATAACAATAATAATAATAACGATGATAATAGTATAATTATAATAGCATTAGAGAGAAATATAGTACCCTGAATAGAAAAAACACATGACATAATAGTTAACCATCGACGGCCTATAGAATAATTAGAAACTAAAGATAAATAAATTATTTTATAGATTTAGGATAGTACGATATAATAAATGGAGAGAGAGAGAGAGAGAGAGAGAGAGAGAGAGAGAGAAAAAGTGAAACGATAATTTTTTCTGTGTGAAAACTTTCAGGCCGAACATTTACAAGAGCTCTCTTTCGTTTCTTTCTTCCTTTCTTTTTTGCGTTAATTTCTTTAACCGTTTGGTTACAAACATGCTTGCTCGTTAGCCTAAAACTAGTGAAGATATAATTTCGTACGTTCGAACAATTATTGATCACATTATACATTATTTATTAGAGCGAGAGAAAGAGAGTGAGAGAGAGAGAGAGAGAGAGAGAGAGAGAGAGAGAGAGAGAGAGAGAGAGAGAGAGAGAGAGAGAGAGAGAGAGAGAGAGAGAGAGAGAGAGAGAGAGAGAGAGAGAGAGAGAGAACAAATCAAAAAAGAAAGATATATATATATATATATATATATATATATATATATGTATGTATATATAACATATATGTAACATATATTTTTAGAAAACAGGCTTAAAATTTTTTTTCACATGGTATTTATCTAAATAGAAAGATCACAGGTTGTTGTACGTGTCCTATATATATAAAAAAAAAAAAAAAAAAAAAGAAAAAAAAAATTCGTACCACCTAACAATGATACGTCATTCGCAATCGAACGGTTAAGGATCACGTTGTTATATTTTTCTCGATATCATTTCGGGCACAATCTTTCTTTCGTTCCTTACACACAGCGTATGATGATGATGATGATGATGATGATGATGATGATGATAATGATGATCATCCCCATATTTCTAAACGAAGCGTCGGCGAATAGGATCTAATAAAGATCGTCAACGTGCAATTGCGTTTAAATTCGATGAATATTCGATAGCACCAGTAAAAAAAACAAAAAAAAAAAATGATCGACCGAGATCTTTCGATCTTATCGTCGAACAAGAAACGTATTTCTTTCTTAATCGTTACGTACTATCGTCGAAATCGTGAATTTGTAAAAGGGAACGGAGCGAGGGCGAGGGCGAGGGTGAGGGGAGGAAGAGGAGAGAGAGAGAGAGAGAGAGAGAGAGAGAGAGAGAGAGAGAGAGAGAGAGAGAGAGAGAGAGAGAGAGAGAGAGAGAGAGAGAGAGAAAAAACAAAAAGAAAAAACACAACTGATAAATTCGATGATTATTATCGGGCCGACTTCAGTTTCCAACGGAGAAATAGATACGCCGTGACTCGTAAAACGACGAATATCAATAGGAGCGCAAGAATGTCCAGAGTGAAATCAGCATCGAGCATGTCGAGTTCCTCCAACGTTGTTTCTGGATTTTTGAAGTGGCAGTATATCTATGCAAATGGAACATCGATTATCATAGATCATCCGATCATTCGTCGTCGCATTAATGATAATATTATACGATATGTCCCGTCAAAGCGATATTACACGTCACTACTCATTTGGATTGAACGTAAAATGGGCTCCGAGCTATACAAGGGTTATTAATGAAGGTAACTTCATCAATTAAATTCTATCTCCCTTTTTTTCTTTTTTTTTTCTTTGTCCTCTCTCGTTAAACCAATCAATTAGGAAATCGAATGTCTCGTAATCAACTGAGACTTCAAGAATGAATAATAATCGATGATTTGCATCGAAGAAAAAAAGGGTATTGTCGTTGACGGTTCTATCTATCTATCTATCTATCTATCTATCTATCTATCTATCTATCTATATATCGTTTCAACAAATCTTATCGATTACCGTAGATAATATAACAATGATTATGTTAATTAATTATTATTCAATCAAAAAGTGTCAAAGAAAAATTGTCCTCACCTGGAAGCATTTGAGTTTTTCTCGTGCGAATGAATAAGTGGCCAATGCCGTTCCTTCGAAACCGTATCTGATGTAACTTAAATAAGTTATCCATCTAAGATAAACGGGAATGGCGTCGAAACTGACGAAGAAACCGGAGAATAGTAGGAACGGTACTGACATTACTGGCGCTAAAAATACGCCATTTTGTACATTCATTGCAGCACCTACGACAAGGCCTACGGATTGTGCGACGAATGATATCAAAAGGCAGGCACTTAGGAACATGCTGAATCTCATCATCTCGGCCGGTTGACTCGTTAGAAAATAAACGATTGTTACGTAGATTATACAAAAGATCGCCTGGAAAAATAGGTCGATACATAACGTATATACAATTGGTAATGATAATGATAATAATAATAATAATAATAATAATAATAATAATAATAATAATAATAAAATTTTCTTTTTGCACGAGAACAGTTAAGCTGGGAAATAAAACGAGCGTATTGATAAATGATAAGTTTCCTTGATTTACCTGAAAAGGTATGTCCGACACGGTGATGGCCAAATAATACGCTTTCAGGGAGTACCATCTGTTAAAATTCTCTTTGAGAAGTACTGGAAGTTCTAACGGAACTGCAATAACAACAATTACTTTTCATCAGCAAGGTGCTTTTTTGTATTATATATATATATATATATATATATATATATATATATATATATATATATTCTCCCTCAATCGAATCCCCAATAAAATGCGAGATCGATCATAGAGGATTAACTTACAGGATAAAATTGTAATTGTCATGGACGTGTACATGAGGAACAACATGTTGAAGAATAAAAATCCAAGATTGCTTAGTACCTTTGCACCATCATTACCGATATCGTAATAGAGGGCACTTATCAGAAAGCCTACTAGGATATGAGCGAACAGACGAAGGTACATCAGTGTCTACAAGAAAAAAAAAATTGAGAAAAAAAAAAGAAGAACAAAAACATTTACAAAATATATAATACGTATGTACTATGTAATAATATATTCACGCAATACCATCACGCAAAGTAATTTATTATCAAACGTTTCATTTCTTTTCTATCCTATATTTTTCCCACCTTTACACAACTTACCCAATCTCTTCTACTGAAAAGTAACGTTCTCTTTAAAACGATCCAAAATTGTACGAATTCCGAGGTGGGATATCTTTCAGGCGTTACGATTATCGTGTTGTCGAGAAGTGCCGTCTTGACGTTGTCTTTTTCGTTAGAAATAGGTATCGTCACATCGGCGGCTGTTATCGGAACAATTGTATTAATTCGTTAAATTAGATTTCGACGAGATGTAATATTTAACAAAAAAAAAAAAAAAAAAAAAAAAAAAAAAAAAAAAAAAAAAAAAAAAACGCAAACGGATAGAAACGAAACTCTTGGTAATGAATGTAGACGTAAGTGAGTATCCATTTGGTGGGTAAAGAAAAAAAAACGAAAAAAAAAAAAATAAATAAATAATAAATAATGACAAATAATAAACGAAAATAAATATAATGATAAATAAATAATGAGTAAAACGGAAAACGTTCAACGTACCCTGCTTGACAATATCGTTCGTGGCATAACTCGGAATGATTCCGCCGTTATTGACTTCCCTTGTCTGTTCATTTACCGAAAATTTTTCCTCGATATTACTGGCATCATTTTTATCTTTAACCAATTCCCGTCCATTCCCAATTGTTTCGACGTCCTTCTCGAAGCTCGAGTTCGCTCCGGTATTATTTAAACCATCACTTTTAATATCAGGAAATGGATGACCCTCGCGTATATCATATTGTCCATTTTTTATCGCGTTCACCAAGTTCTTCAAATTGTCACCGTATTCCCCGCAAGCGACTTCGATTACTGTAATATTATCGCAATTAAATCGATTTAGATCGATCTGACGATCGTAAGACTCGTTTTTTCTTTTTCTTTCTAAATACCAAGATCGATTATCATTCGATCATTCAATACACTTACTGAAAGAAGCTGGATTATGATAACTAGGACAATTGAGATTAATTGTTCTTAGGAATGGTACCAGCTGAGAAGTGGATCCTTGATAAACGCATTGACCCTCGGCCAGTGTGTACAAAGCGTCGAACATTTCGAATAATCTTGCGCTCGGCTGATGAATCGTACAAATGATTGTTCTACCACCACGAGCCAATGTTTTCAAGAGGGATATACATTGAAAACAAGATGACGAATCCAATCCACTGTAAAATCAAGTAATAGATTATCATCATCAGTCTCATTATTATTATTATTATCATTATCATTATCATCATTACTATTATTTTATTATTATTATTATTATTTTATTATTATTATTATTATTATTATTATTATTATTATTATTATTATTATTATTATTGTACACAATTTATTCATCAAGAAACATGAATATTGTTCATCTATTTATTTAACCCATTTGCAACATGACTCTACTTAAGCTGCCGCGTTGAAACATCAGTGATGTTCAACTGTTCACATAATCTTCAGTCGCAAGTTTGCGGAATATTGCGTGCTTGGATGCAAATGGGTTAATATCTTAGATTATTATTATTATTTATTATCGTTGATAAAATCAAATCGTTGACGATTGTTTAGAATGAAAGGTGAAATAGTTAACATAAATTCAAACGAAAAACAAAACTCGTGTTCTTTTCTTTTCTATTTGTCTTTCTTTTTTATTTTTTTTTTCAAGGACAAACAAGGACCTTCGAAACAGTAGTGTCCGTACATTTATTTTCTTCTCGTAAAGCTAAATAAAAAAATAGACAGTTATCGTTCGTAGACCTGTTGACCTTGAATGTGTGTGTGTGTGTGTCTGCGATCAGAATATCCTTTTTTCGAAGGTAGTAAAGCAAAAAAATCAACTTGCCCTAGCAAAACATTCAAAATATTTGTAATATCGAAATATTAAGAAGAAATAAAAAAGACAAGCATATAAAGAAAAATCATCAAAACAACAACAACAAAAAATGAGAAAGAGAAAACTGCCTAAAGCAATATCTGCTTACTTCAAGTTTTGAAGACCTAGAAATTATAATGTGCGTAAGAGAAAGTGAATGAGAGTTATCGTATCAAAAAGTGGACATTAATATCAAACTTTCACTGGCTGGTTGGTTATTCTCAAGCAGAAACGAGGATCTTAAGATTCTATGATTCGTTGTGCATTATATAATTTAATTAATTTTAATACGATGCGTTTAACAAGTCTATATGTACATACATATATACATACATACATATATATATATATATATATATATATATATATATATATATATATATATATATTGATAAATAATGAGAAGTAAATAGGTCAGTATTAATTCAATAAAAATGTTGAAAAGACCATGAGCTGCTGCTGCTGCTTACAAAAGTAAAAGTGAAAGTCTTCTTTCGTATTCCTTAAATTTTATTTATTTCGATTTCATTCGAAGCTCACCCTTATGTCATTCAAAATAAATTTGAGATTAAATTCGTTTATTCGACAATCACATCGGAAATAAAACAATTTAACCAAAAGTGTCATGTAGATTTTATCAAAGATATCGATCAATTTTAATATGTACGTACGAAAGGGATTAATTACCTCGTGGGTTCGTCGAAGAACATGACGGGTGGATTATTGACAAGTTCAAGGGCGATCGAAAGCCTTTTCTTTTGACCACCGCTCAAGTTCGAGGTCATAGTATGTTTATGCTCTGACAAACCGAGCGTTTCCAATATCTCTTGTATCTGAAAATATGCATAAAGCGTGTTCGTAATTAAGTGTTAATTTTTTTTTTTTTTCAAATATAATAAATTCATCTCTACTCGTATTAGACAATAATTAAATATTATAAAAAATATCCGTTCTATAAATTCTATCATTATATTTGTCTTAAATAATATACATAGATACCATAATACATTTAATTAACATAATATTTTTTATTTTTATTCTGATAAATAATGAAATTTGTGTATCTTTAGAGGGTTAGAAAAATTCTGTAATATATTAATAAGTTATTTAATTGTGTGCGTGTGTGTATTTTAAAATTAATAATTTATCTACACTATTCAAAGGGTAAAAAATTATAATAATAAAAAAAAATTATTTATTATACGCACCACTTCTTCCTTCTCGTCTTTTGGAACGTGTTTTCCAAGTTTGAGACTTGCAGCGACCTTCATGGCTTCGGCGACAGTTAAATTGGCATGAAGCTGATTATCCTGCATGATGTAGCAAGAGAGTTTTCTAAAGACACTTAAATTCCTCTCGTGTCCGTTCATCGTTATACTTCCTTCCACTCCTGCCCATCTGAAAATACGATTAATCTTTAATTTAATATCATTTGTCATTTATTTACCATCCATGAAGATAATTTCGATCATGATTATAATAAATAATTATTCAATCTTAAGAATGCGAAAGGACATAATTTCAACATTCTAATGCACGATACTGATCGAAGAAAGAAAAAGAAAAAAAAAAATAAAAAAGAAATAGGAAAAAGGGGACAAAAAGAAAAAATTAAGAACAACCTTTAATGAATAATTCATAAGAAGGTTACATAATTAAATTCAAAGTTGATGACAACATTTACAATTCCATCAATGACAATTTAACTAGGAATAAAACTCGTTTAATAGCGTGTTTTCTTTCTCTCTCTCTCTCTCTCTGTCTTTCTTTCTATCTATTTATCTATCTATCTATCTATCTATCTATTTCTCTTTCATATTACGATGGACTATGTATTGCGTTACATATTTACATGTCGATCAAATAAAGAAACCTGTTTTCTCAAACCGTGGGCAAAATAGAAAAATAGAAAAATAGAAACTATGGTGAAACTTTTATCTGTTATTTTGTCCCTTATCTTTTAAGAATACGATAAAGAATACCTTTTTAAAGAAAGTAAATATCTATCTCTATCCTATTTCAAAATCAAATTTTATATAATTTACTCCGCGCGTAGAATTCATTATCGTTCATCTTTAATCCTAAGATACTCCGTTGTCCTTGAAAATATATATTCCTTGAAAATGTTTCAATATTATTAGTCGAAGGAAATAACTGTTATCAGGTGTTAGGTATAAATCTTCTTATCTCCTTTTTAATTTTATTTTTATTTTTATTTTATTATAAATTTTTTTTTCTTTTTTTTTTTTTTTTTTTTTTAATTTTATTCAAAGCATTAAAACTAAACGGAAGAAGGAAGAAGGAGAACAAACGACAGACAACGATCTTAATTTTTGTTCGGATCATTCTCGATAAAACGGAGGAAAAGCCTTGACACTCGATCTTGACCCCGGAATCTCATAGTACACGTATTTATGCAAATGTCGTATAATATGAACATGAAATGGCTTAGTTGGATGTTCAAATGGAAGAAATAAGTTTTATTGTGAGAATGGATGAGTACGTGTGCGTATAATTTTTTTGGTTTCCAAAAAAAAAAAAGAACAAAGAAAAGGAAAAGAATAAGAAGAAAGGGAAAAAAAGGGATGAAAAAAAAATTAAATTATGCATCACTTAAAATGCTAATGATTCTACGTTTGAAAAAAGCGACGGCGAAACGAATAACAATTCAAAAATCTGTTTGTTTAATATATACATATATCCAGTGGAAAATTTATTTCATCTCTCGACAAAGTAACGATTATGGTATTGGAAAAAAAAAAGAAGGAAAAAAAGAGAGAAAGGAAAAGAAAAAAAAATTCTTGGTAACAAAAAAATTATTCTTTTCCACGTTCCTTTGTATTTATATAATCGCAGAGAAAACGAAGAAAGTGAAATGATTTCTCTTCTCGTAAATAAAAGGTAAAAGTAGTTCTTATACGAAAGAAAAAAAGAAAAAGAAAGGAGAAGAAAGAGGAATCAAAACAAAAAAAAAAAACAAAAAAAAAAAAAGAAAAAAGGACAAGGGAAAAAAAGAAAGAAAGTAAAATCGAGTTCTCGCGTGAGTTGATTTATTCATCAGCAATCCCGACGCAAAACCCTGACCCAATCGATCTTGTTGTATATATATAGAGAGAAAAAAAATAAAACAACAAAAAAACTATTTAAGCTTTTAAACAACGAGAAATGCTATCCGTGGACGACCGGATAATATAAATTTTTTCTTTTTTTCTTCTCGTATTTTTTCTTTTTTTTTTTGTGCTTCTTTTTTTGCCATATATAATCTAATGTAAGTACGTCGCGTGTGTAACGTGACACGTGGACTCGATTGATTACGATGCCACTTTCGCAAGTTACACAATTTATACGTTACTACGAATGGGTTTTGTACTTTAAATTATGTATGTAAAAAGTAAAAAAATAAATAAATAATGT
>OU964972.1:3733766-3740508 GCA_918808275.2 Dolichovespula sylvestris
TAACGACGTAAATACGCAAGAGAATTGTGCGAGTTAATTTCGATGTTTTCGAGAGAAAACAATGGCGTCGACGTAGGCAAAATGAAATAAAAGATCGATGCGCTCTTCTCGATATAAATAAAACGCGGTCAGGGATCTATCGGTTGATGAGAAAATTACAAAGCCGATGCGAAAACTATCTTCTCTTCTTTATCTTTTTTTTCCTTTTTTTCTACGTGTCTGTGTGTGTGTGTGTTCGTGTGTGTGTGTGTGTGTGTGTGTGTGTATACAGAAATAATTTTGCAGTAATGACGAGTGCAAATGTTTATTTCTCTCATTACGATTTTGTATTCTCTCTTTTTTAGCCTTTTTATATTTTTTCTTTTTCTTTTTCATCTTCTTCTTCTTCTTTTTTTTTTTTTTTTTCTTTCAACTACACGCAAAATTAACACCTTCCGATTGCTTTGCTTTTTTATTCAATAAAGCATTAAGGTAATCCTTTATTTGAAATAAATATTATCGATAGGTAAATAGACCATGAGACAACAACTAGCCAGAATATAAAGATGAAAGTATAGGTTGGAACATATTAACGACTATTTAATATCTATTATAATTGTTGCAACTTTTAGAAAAGATTGGTTAGCACAAAGTTGATAAATTGTACAACAAAAAGGGGGAGGGGGAGGTCAAAGATACAACAATGTTTTATATTATTTTTCGATAACGTCTGTCATATTCGAATATCTAACTCGTGTATATATATATATATATATATATATATATATATATATATATATATATATATTATCTCTCTCTCTTTCTCTCTCTCTGTCGTTTTTATCTCGAGCACTTTGTACGATAAGTATAATTATTTTTCCCTTCTTCATTCTAACCATTCTCACAATAAAATCTACGTCAATGTTTATTCAAGCACGAATCATTCGAGAAATAATGTGATTTATGTTGAAATATTTTTCTTCATTGTATGGAAAAAACAAGAATGTTGTTAAATAGCATGCTTACCTTACGACAATTACTCGACTTAATACGAAATGTAAAATGACTCGGTATTTAAATGGGAGTGCGATAAAATTAAAATACAATGCATAAAATAAACATACAATGAGCGACGTTTATGTGAATAATTTTTGTATGAATAATCATTGTCAGAGGGTAACCAATTGAACCGTTGATTGATCTCAATCATATAAGTTTTCAAATATTATTAATAATAAATAAATATTTTATAAATATATAATCACGCAATTAATAATTTCATTGTAATATTTGCAAATATACATATATATAGAAAATCCGTTTAACGAAATTAACGAATTAACAAAACAAGATTTAATAGACGTTAATCGTAATATAATTTAGGTTCAAACGAAGAAAGAGAAAAGAAAATGAATGAAAGAAAACAAATAAAGAAGGAGAAATAGGTAAAAAGAAAAAAAAAAAAAAAGAGAGAGAGAGAAATATGAAGTAAAATGGAGCAAAGATATATAATATCCTTCTTATCTAAATTATAAATTAAATCTTTTCTAGGATAAAGAAGACTCGAGGAATAGAAAAGTAGGTGTGCACATCACACGAGTCAATAGTTTCTCGAAGCTAACACATGGATCGTTAATCGTATTTGTGGGTTTATGCTGTAACTGGATTTCTTGCAAAATCGAGGTCAATGATCGTATGCATGTTAAACCGGTAAGTAGTACACTGTTGTACTAGTAATGTTTTAGGAACTAGAGATTAGTACATTTATCATTATTTTCATTATTATTATTACTATTATTATTGTTATAATAAAAATGATTTCTCTCTTGAAGCGACAAATCGAATCACATTAAAATCCAGTAAAAAGTTATTTGAAAAAAAAAATAAATAAATAAATAAATAAATAAATAAATAAATAAATAAATAAAAATGAAAATATTTTCGATCGTAAAACATATCTCCGGACGGAGAAGACGAGTTTAATAAAATTTTCTTCTCTCTAATTCGAAGAGAAGGAAAAGGTCGACTTAGAACTATGAAAGGATGAATTACGTTCGAACAATAACGTTCTCTGTTGCTATTTATGATGCACACGTTACACGCATATATCAAACTATATGAGTATGTATATGGATTTCTCGGTAAACGTATTGATAAGGGAAAAAGAAAACGTAATAATTTGCGAAGGAGAATTATGCGTAAATTTTTTTTTTTGCTCATTTTATCCTCAGTCCAAGAAACTATGACACGATTTATTCACAATTTATGCTTTGTCTTTTTCTATCCTTCTTCTTTCATTCTTTCGCAATGTAATTGCCATAGATTTTGAAATCGAAGAATGAAGTAAAAGAAAAAGGTAAGAAGAAAAAGAAAAAGAAAAAAAAAAAAAGAATGTCACAAAATGCATATTTATAAAAATATTTCCTTTTAATTTCAAAATAAAATCTACAATCGTACGAACGGTATCAACCAGTACGTATGTATACCAATTGTCAAAACTTTTCCTTTCGATCTTTCTACTATAACAACTACTATATTACATATTCCGTTCGCGATGTCGGTCTAACACGACTTACAACATCGGTAAGTGGACGGTAAATTTAAATTATATAATTCGATGGATACTACAAATGATTTCTATTTTTCATTTCTTCTCTCTCTCTCTTTCTCTCTCTCTCCTCTTTTCTCTTTCTTCTTCTTTACTCTTTTCCGTCGTTTCTCGATCTTTTAAAAGATAGAAATGAAATCAAGTTCTCGGTGATAGTTTTATATATCAAAAAGGGAATCGTATTAGAAGTATTGAAAGTATATATAAGCTCTCGTTGATTCATCCCTCGCGTACTTCCAAATGAACATGGGCAAATGAACATGGGCAATGCATCCTGGCGACGATTAATAAGAATGTTGCGATGCTTAAAAAAAAAAAATTAAGATGACAGTACGACATAAATATATTTATCCTCGAATTTTCTCTCTCAAGATTATTCCGTCTCATTCCGTCGTATATTATCCTCATATATTATCATATACATCACTGTATATTATCCTTTTGTATCCGTGCGATTTTAATAAGCGTGTGTATATATATATAAAAGTTGATAACTTTTCATGAAACGTATGTAAAATGCCGAAATATTTATCTATACTACTTCCTGATTATAGAGATAACTGTTCTAAAAAATAATAATAAAAAAAAAAAAAAAAAAAAAAACATTAAACAAAAAAAAAAAAGGCTTGTTTGTACGTATGTATTTCTAACGAATTTCTCCAAGCAAGAGCTAAATTAAAAAAGTTACAATCTACCGATAAAAATTTGTGGCGATATAATTACCTCCGTCTGGATTTACACTTAATAAAAAAAATATAAATATATATAATATATATATATATATATATATATATGAGTAAAAAGAAAAGAAACTTACTGTTTTTGCGCCCTTCTCGAACTTTATATACGAGATCGGAGAATGCCAGGTCCACTGGTGGCCTCTTTGGTAAATGAGTGATAGTTTTTGGCGGGGCTGGTATAACTTGTAGCCGGACAGCCGAATTTTTTCTGGATTGTAATAATATCCCATTGGCATCGTCGTCCTTCGAGCAGTTTCCCTCGAGCTTCATCGCGATTTACTTTTTGGTTTTCTCTTTATATATATATATATATAAATTTCCCTCTTATATATATATATACACACACACACACACATGCACGCACAACGACTATAAACTTTTCTTCTTTCTTATTTTCTTCGCAAGAAAGAAGTCAGCCTTGAATTTTAACAAGGAGGAGATGCTGCAAACTATGTTTTTCTTTCTTTCTTTTCCGTTTCATGCACTTGACCTTTCGACTGGTCGACTTTCCTCTCACCGCCTGTAAAATTGATTCCATTCGTATCTCTTTTTCTAATATCTTTACTCGTCAAAAATTTTTTTTATTAAACACACACACACACACACACACACACACACACACACACACACACACACACACACACACACACTTCCTTTCTTACTTTCGTTTCTGTTTCTTTCTTTCTTTTTTCTTTTCTTTTCTTTTCATTTCCTCTTTTTTTTTTCGTACGCACGACAAAGATAAACGTCGAGTTATCTTTGCCACGCACGTTCATACGTTAAAAAGAATTTGTTCGACGATAAGAAAAGTAAAAGTTATAATGAAAACAGGGAAAAGAAAAAGAAAAAGAGAAGATAGAAAAAACTCAGATATATCTCTTTTATTTAATATTTCCCTAGCACGATCGGCATTCGTAAGTTTTTGTACGTAGTATTGTATACGATCGTCATGTAACTTGGAAGGACTTTAGAGGGGAACGTGACTACGGACAATTACTGTACTATGATTAAGGAATAAAATAAATCTAAAGATCCAGTGTGGTCACGTTCGCGATGGTAAATGTACATTGTGAAAAGAAATGGCTGATTAACGCTGATAACTTTTCATAAAACGTATGTGAAATGTCACAATATTTATCTCTACTACTTCCTCTAGTTATGGAGATAAATTTTCTACAAAATAATAATAATAATAATAATAATAATAATAATAATAATAATAATAATAATAATAATAATAAAAAACTCTTGTTTGCACGTATACGTATTTCTAATGAATTTCTCCAAGCAAGAGTTAACTAACAAAAACTTCGATCTATTCATACAAATTTGTGGCGATATTATTATCTCCGTTTGAATTTAGGCTTATAAAAAAAAATATAAACATATATATATGTGTGCATATATATATATATATATATATATATATATATATATATATATATGTATATATATGCATATATATATTTTTTTTTCTTTTTTTTTTTATCTTACATATTTCTACATAATTAATCAGGCACGTTAGAAAGGGAACGTAAAAATATCTTCGAAAGATATGTTAATATGTATTTTAAAACGTTTAAAAATTTCCTTCTTAAGCTTTTTTGCGGAGATATAAAAAAAAAACAATATATATATATACACACACACACACACACACACACATATTTATCGATTAAATTCTTACATGTTTCGAAACTGCAATAATTATCAATGTCTTTTGCCGAGTATTGAGATAACACTAGGAAACAAAAATCTCTCGTCCTACAGTCGTCTTTCTTCTTACACTACACGAACCAAAAGAATGGCGCACTTTCAAGCCGAGACTCTCTCTTTCAAGAGAGAAATTTTCCTCTAATCGGAGAATAAACCGAACCAGTGATGTTTAGTCACAGACGATGACGATAGCGACGACGACGACGACGACGATATGGCTTCTCGCGCGTGACGCGTGTAACAACACTCGGATATTAAAGAAAAAAACAAAAAGAAAAAAACAGAATAAATAAAAAGAGCAAGTGGAGAGGAAAAGAATACACTCGACGATTTCAATCGATATCTTCTTTTCGAGTCACTTCGACGAAGAACCGAAAAAAAAAGAACAAAATAAACAAAATAAAAGAAATAAAACGAGCTCAAAATAGGACCGCGGACGGATTAGGGGAGATGATTAAAAAATCGATTAAAATTACAAATTCAAATGTGTAATAAGATGAATGTAATAGGGAGAGAGAGGAGAGAGAGAGAGAGAGAGAGAGAGAGAGAGAGAGAGAGAGAGAGAGAGAAATAAAAGAAATATTGAAAAGAGAAATGGAATGAAGAACGAAATATCCTCTTCTCTCTCTCCACTATATTCGCGCCTCAATGTCTTGAGACCAACTGATTTCACTCTGCTCATACTGTATCACATTGGTCGCCATTGACCGTCGTTTCCCTCTCTCCCTCCCTTCCACTCTTTCTATCTCTCTCTTTTCCTCTTTCTCTCCTGCCCCCTTCTCTCTCTCTCTCTCTCTCTCTCTCTCTCTCTCTCTCTCTCTCTCTCTCTCTCTCTCTCTCTCTCTCTCTCTCTCTCTCTCTCTCTCTCTCTCTCTCTTCACTCAGTCAGGTCTGTTTATCCGTCTTTATATTATCCTTTCTTATTTGTCATTAACGTTCATTCGCACCTCTCTCTTTCTTTTATGTTGTTGTCATACTTCTATTTCATTTCCTTTCCTCTCGCGAAAGCCCTCTATTTCTCTCTTTCTTTGATCAAAGAAAAAGCTCATAGTCGAATATAAATATCGATAAAAGGGTATATATACATAAGAAAGACAAGAAGTCCGTGTATTATCATCGGCAAGGTTAAAAGCCGACGTGATGAATTTAACTAAATATCGTTTCTCCTTGATTGGTATGAGTAATGCAAGAAGAAAACAAAAAAAGAAAAGATATATAAATTATTCTCGTCTCTCTCTCTCTCTCTCTCTCTCTCTCTCTCTCTCTCTCTCTCTCTCTCTCTCTCTCTCTCTCTCTCTCTCTCTCTCTCTCTCTCTCTCTCTCTCTCTCTCTCTCTCTCTCTCTCTCTCTCTCTCTCTCTCTCTCTCTCTCTCTCTCTCTCTCTCTCTCTTCGTACAACGAACGCGTGATTTTTCATATATACAATGAGTACTTATATCGTGATAAAATTATGATTAAAATCAAGATAATTTTCTTCAATTTTTTTTTGTTCTTTTTTAACTCATTTATTCGTATTTATTATTATTGTTATTATTATTATTATTATTATTATTATTATTATTATTATTTCATATTATTATTTCAGATTATTATTTTTAGATAAGAGAAAGGATAACACATCGTCTTGTGCGGCTACTTTATCGCCGTTGATATATCATAATATTCTTCATAATATATATTATTATAATATAATATTCTT
>OU964972.1:3741008-3751008 GCA_918808275.2 Dolichovespula sylvestris
AAAAAAAGAAAGAAAGAAAGAAAGAAAAACAAATGTAATTACATGTAACGGGAATAAATGAAATTACGATTTCGCGTATCAATCGAATAATTCGATTCGTAAGACTTAAATTGATATGGTTTTTTTGTTAAACGAGATATATCTCGCATATAGGAAATTTCTAAATATATGATACGATCATGATCCATTATTCAACTTCATTAAACACCACTAGTAGTTTCTCCGCGTTTTTTTAGAAACAATATGCCGTTACGATCGACATCGATGTAAAGCTCGTCCCTCTAACGTTTTACGTCACTACAACTGACTGCTCCACCTTTCAAACTCTAACATATGAGCGTAACTGCAAAATCTATATCTTATGAATGCAAAAAAGTCCATCATCGTGATTTATACAACGTGTCAAATTTAAATATAATGTATACGAGTTGATGGTAAAAAACGAAAGAAGAAAATTAAAAAAAAAAAAAAAAAAAAAAAAAAAAAAAAAGAAAAAAAGAAAAAAAAATTCTTGTCATTAGGAAAATCGTGAGCGCATATCGTTGCAATTGAAATCCAGAGAGGAAAGAAAAGAGAGAGAAAACAAAAAGAATAGTCGAGAATATTTTTCGCGGATAAAATATCGATCGGAAGGAGCGAGCGGCGTTTTGCGAAAGAGAAAAAAATTCGATTCAATGTCGTGCAACATTTTTTTTTTTTTTTCGTTTATACTTTTCTCCCTTTTTATTCTTCGTCTTTTTTCTCTTCGTAAATACGTATATACACGTGTACATTATGTGTACACATACATATTATGTATGTATACAGTCTTAATTTTTTTTTCCCTTCTTCCACTTCCTTCCAAATCGAAAGGATTTTGTATACACACTCTATACATACATCTATACATACATTCCTCCTTTTTTTTTTTGCGGCCATATTATAATCGACGTCGCGCGTGTTTTATTCGTCGATTCAGCAATAAATTTAGAATGATTATTTCTAACTTTACTATACGTCCAAATAATATATATTTATGAGAATAATTATGAATAATAAACAAAAATTCTTTTCACGGTATTCTTCCTTCATTTCATTTTCTTCTTCTCTTCCTTATCCTTATTCTCTCTTGTATTTTTATTTTTTCTTCTTTTTGTTTTTTTTTTCTTTTTTTGTTTTCCTTTTCTTTTTACGTTAACGGACGCTCGGTACGTCACTAATATGATGATTTTATTTGAAATTATTTTCAATTGAGTTATCGTTACTATAAGTATAATTGCATTTATCTTGTTTATCTGATACTTCTTTTTTTCGTTTCTTTCTTTTTTCCATATTCGATTAAGATTATAAATAATTTTATTTACCGTTTGATAACAATATATGAAATATTAATTCAAAGGTGAACTCAATGGAGATTCAAGAGAACGAATTTTCTCGTATAAATTTCATCGGCGCAATGTCGTTTTATATCCTTGAGAAATTAATTAAACGGTAACGTCACGTTCTTCTTTATGTTATTGATCGCGATCGACATAATCGATGTGGGATTCTACGATGAGTGATATAATTCCAAGGAAAACCGCGATATCCGTTGGAAACGATTCTCTAATGAATTTCTAAGGACGAGAAAATACCAGGAAGACGTTTAGTATTGATTTGATAAGAACAGATTCGTAAAGAGAATTTATTATTGAAAACTAATAATAATAAAAAAAAAAAGAAAAAAAAAAATTAATTGAAGTAAAAAAGAGGAAAAAATAGGAAAGAGAGAGAGAGAGTGTGCGTATGTGTGCCTTTTAATTCTATCTTTATATTAAAATTAATGATTTGAAATTAATAACCAATTTATCAACGACCCAATCGTAAAATTCCTAAAGCTAATAATTTCTTTTATTATCGATAAAAAACAATCTATCGAGTGTCTCTTTAGCGAGAACGTAAATATAAAACTAAAGCTATTGGAATAAAGGTCGCCTAGACAACTAATGGATCAAAGTTCACCAATAAGGAAACCGTCGGTTTTAAAATACTCGTATCATTATTATTACGTGACTAAATAACATATTCTTCAACTAAAAAATTTATTTTCTCTATAAAAAAAAAAAAAGAAGAAAAAAAACTTGATTTTCAAACATTTCTATGCAAATCATGTTTTTTCCCCATATTTACAAGATCGTCTTGTTTCAATCCAGTTAATGGACACGATCGTTTATTTTTGTTGTTTCTCTCTTCTTGTTTTATTTTTTCGTTTCTTTTTGTTCATGTAAATTTTTTCTTTTCTTTTCTTTTTATACATAAATTTTTGTAGTAGAAACAAATTACCAAGTACATTAATTTGAAATATAAATATATATCATTCCTTTCACAGGATATATCATGAAACTTTAAAATTCTTACAATTCTATAGTGAATCACATGCATTTAACGTTTAACTTTAATAGATCATTATTATTTTTAGATCCAATAATCGTTTGTTCACCGAGAGAGATAATTAATGTGATCACACTTAAGTAATAATAATAATAAATATACAAATAGCCCGATCTATCTACAAAATTTTATTTGTAATTCGTAATAATAATTGACGATAAAATTATGAGCAAAATTCTATGTTTATCAACGATGACCCTGCTTAACAATAAAACCGTACAGGATCTTGTGTGTGTGTGTGTGTGTGTGTGTGTGTCTTGCGAAAAGAAAATATAATTAGAGAAGTGAAATTATCAAAAAGTAAATTTAAATCGTGAATGAATACTGTGTCATGACACTGGGCATAACTCGATATACATAAATAGATTATGTACATAACTCGATGATTTTACGAAGGAATTAAATGAAATTGATCCATAGATCCACTCGATACTCGGATAAGTTAGACAAATTTTCTTCCTTCCATTATTATTTCGTTTTTATTTTATTTTCTTCAAAAGTATCAATAAGTTGATAATAAATTAAAAAGAATTTAATGTTGATTGTGTGTGTGTGTGTGTGTATGTGTGTGTGTGTGTATATATATATATATATATATATATATATATATATATATATATACAAAACACGAATCGGTATTAATAAATATTTACGACGAGGAATGAAAAAAACATTTTAACGCGAGATTTCTTGAAAACAATTATATCGTGTCACTGCATTCTCATTATGTCTCTCCTTTCGACTTCTTCGAAGGAAATGATTTTTAAAACGAAGAAATATTATAATGATTAAAAGAAAGAAATATAAAAAAAAAAAAAGAAAGAGAGACAAAAGAAACGATTCTCCCTTCTTCCCTTTTCTTCTCGATTTTGATGATATTTGATATAATAATAATGATAAAAAAAAAAAAAAAAAAAAAAAAAGAAGAAAATGAAAAAAATACTTTGCAATAAATAATCTTCAAGTCTTTCTGTATTAATCGACAAACAAAGAGAGATAGATCTCTTCAATTCTTTCGGATAATCGGATAAAAGTTCAAAGTCCAATGGACTACAGCTGGTTAACGACAACCGGTCATCATTGTTTTATCTAGATCCAATTTGCTTTATCAGAAGTCTCTATTAAAGATTAAAAAGTACATTTTCACGAGTACTTTGCACCAATCTGATATTTATCGTCGAAGATAATTATTATCGACTTTTCGATTTCTCTCACATACATTATTCTTTTATTCATTCCTCGTTTAAGATTCATACATCCATTCATTCGTTCGTTCGTTCATTCGTTCGTTTAATTAATGTTTTAATGTTTCTTAGAACAGTTTAACTAATATGTAAAACTCTCGATGGAAAAATTCATCAGATTCAAATGTAACCCAACGATAATAAAATTTGGTTAATAATAAAATTTTAACGTTATCGTTGATATTCATTGGAAAAGTAAAGATACTTTTTTTTTTTCTTTTCATTTCTATATCAATTATCACGTAAACTTACTTTCGATCGAGTATATATTTTACAGGCGGTTCAATATTATTAGATTAATAACAAAATATAATAAAAAAGAATTTAGGAACGTAAAAAAAATCGTTGATAAGTGAATTCTTATGAAATAAGAGAAAATGAAGAAAAAAAAAACAAAACAAGACAAAACCAAAAAATTATGAAAAAAATAGTCGCAAAAATCGAACCGATGGATGAAGCTCGAGATACACCGCTGCAAGGATAACTCAATAATTTCTTCGATTATTTAAAAATCGCATAATTATTATAGTTCATCGATGAAATATATGTATATATACACATCATTTTAGAATATCGATCGAGTTTATATATTTTTTTAATAATACGAACCTATCGATTCCGTTACCATAGCAGCTGTTTTGCACATCGTATTTCTCTTTTTTCACCATCATTTAAATCTCCTTCCTTATCGCTCTATTTTTCTTTCTTTTTTCTCTTTTTTTACACGTTGATAATCCAACTATCGCGTTTCTACTCTATCTGAAAAAATAAGACGAAAATTATTACAATTATATATTTCAAATTAAATCTAATCTATCCACTATTATATGAGAAATATTGACAACATTATATGAGAATTATGTTATCATAAAAGCTAAGTAGATTTGAGTGATCAAATATAATTTGAAAGACAGAGAGAGAGAGAGAGAGAGAGAGAGAGAGAGAGAGAGAGAGAGAGAGAGAGAGAGAGAGAGAGAGAGAGAGAGAAAATTTGTATGTATTTCATCAAAGTTACGTAATCGTCTCTTGATGTGACGTTGAATAATATTCCATGATTTTACCGATAGTCAACAAGGGAAAATAAGTTAGACAGAGACAGAGAGACAAAGACAGAGAGACAGAGAGAGAGAAAGAGAGAGAGAGAGAGAGAGAGAGAGACGGAAAAACAAAATAAAAGGAGATAAATAGAAAGACGGGGGGGGAAATAAGAAATACGTTGAAATGCAAATATATGAGATATGCAAATGAATAAATTAAACGGATAACATGAAACACTAATTATTATGCGTATTGCAAAACAAAGTTTATATTTTGTCAAGTCTCTCTCTCTCTGTCTCTCTCTCATATGCACACACACAGGCAGGCAGGCAGACAGACACGTATTTCCTTTTTCCACGTTTGTTTCTTTTTTTTTTCTTTCGGTTGTTTTCAATTTTATATGCCATTGTCTTCAATTTTCTATGCCGTTATTAAAAAGTGATTAATTTTATATAAATAAAATAATTTGTATCACGATAGAGTCGTTCCAATCCAGATGTCGATCTATCAATGATTAACTTTTTTAAAAATAATCTATCGACATTAATACGTTCGTCAATAAAAAAAAAAAAAAAAAAAAAAAAAAAAAAAAAAAAAAAAAAAAAAAAAAAAAAACGTAGTATGTCCGATTAAATTTTCCTATACATCGCTTGTTGTTTCCTGCTTTTTCTTACTTGTTTCAATTTATTTTTCCTATTTTTTTTTTTTATATTTGTCTTTGTCTTTTTCTTTTTCATCATATCTACAAGAAAAAGTCATTATTAAATGAAATACGAACGTCTTCTACGTTCCGTATTAAAAACTATTCGACATTTGATATGACTCATAGCTAAACTAATTGAATACGCATATCTAAACACCTAAGAGTGTCAAATGAACCTTAACGGTCAAGGATAACGTTATTTGCTCTCTTTTCTTTCTTCTTTTTCTTATCTTCTCTTCTCTTCTGTGACTTTTTCCATCCCTTCCCCTCGCCCTACCCCTTTGTTCCTACGCTCGTTCAAAATTTTTACGCGCTGACCGCACTAGTATTAGGAGGAAAAATGTTTTTTAAAGAATTAATCTAAACAATTCCGATTAACAATAATTCCTTTCTTGTTCTTCTCTGCCTTTACCATCTCTTCCTTTTTCCTCGTTTTTCTTTTCTTTTTTTATTCCTTGATTTTTTTCTTTTTGTTCCTTTTAATAATCCAACGTACGTGCTCATTATATTTGCAAATTGTTTTTTATTATGCGCAGATATTCTAACGTTCAAATGACACTTACAAAGTGGTCTGTATCGCGTTATGTTAATGATTTAAACATAAAATATAAGATGACAATTATTTATGCGAATACGTTCACGATCGAGATTTTCTATAATATATGTGTTAGGTTCTTGAACTTTTACAACGTAACGATCTTGAATGTCCAAGTCATATCCTTGACCTTTACTTACTTTTTTCTTTCATTTTTTTTTTTTTGATCCTTTTTATCCCTATCTCTCTCTTTCGAAATAAAAGACGAACAATCGTACAAGTTTTTTTTTTTTATTCCTTTCATTCTATAACACATTCCTAATGACAAGAAAAATGACGTAACGAGCGACTCCTTCATCTTCTTCCTTTTTTTTTCTTGTTTTTTTTTTCCTTTTCTTCTTTTACCAACACTGATATCACGTTCTAATAATTATAACACTAGGATCTATCCTCGTTCAAAAAAAAAAAAAAACAGAATATCTTGATATTTCATTTCGAATAATCGCTATGACACGATCATAATAATATAATTGTTCATTACAGCAATGCCCGATAATGTATTACGACGTAATAAGGAATCGCTTAATTGTTCTTTACGAATACGTAAGTGATGGTTTCTTTTTTTTGAAAATTCAATACATTATAACTATTTTTCTAGTTTACGGTATTCTTCTTAATTCTTTCTCCTTTTCTTTTTTCCTTTATATCATAAACTCATGCCCAATTAAATGTTACATATTATATCAATCAAAAAATCTAAACGTAACGTAACAAAAGTTAACATAACAAACTAATATTCAGAATTCGATGATGAAAAAAAAAGAATAATATTAATAATAATAATTATTATTATTATTAATATAATAATATTATGATCATTATTATTATTCATATTATTGATATAATAATATAATAATAATAATAATAATCGTTCGAAAATGTCAAGAAAAGATATTATGAATACAAATGTCCACACACACACACACATAAATATACAAATAGCCGAGTAAGTTTAGTGTTTTAATAATTCATTATGGAATTCATAATGATTTCCAGAAACTTCGATCTCCTCTCTCTCTCTCTCTCTCTCTCTCTCTCTCTCTCTCTCTCTCTCTCTCTCTCTCTCTCTCTCTCGTTATGATAGGAAGGCGTTGTTGTTTAGAGTTTAAAGGTTGAACTTCGTATATGTGCAATGTGCAACGTGCAACGTGCAACGTTGCATGCAATGGCGCTATAACGTATCCATGTTCCGTGTTAAAAAATAGTTTTAAAAATAGTTGAAAAAAATAAACAAACAAAATAAAAAGCTAAAGAAAAAAAAGAAGGATAAAAGTTGAGAAAAAAAGATATACTGAAAGAGCGAGTGAGGAGCGAGCGAGAGAGAAAGAGAGAGAGAGAGAGAGAGAGAGAGAGAAGGGGAAAAAAAATTAATTATAAATAATACGAGAGAGAGAAAGGTTTTATCCATACACTTTTGGATCTTATCCGTTTATCACTTTGGAATTTATCCCGTTGAATCTTTAACCGGCCAAGAAAAGGAGAGGCTTAGATTAAGGAGAGATTGAAAATATCTCGAAAGACTTATTTACTTACGTGATGAAACGAAAAATTAAAAAAAAACTTCGAGAAAAAAAGAAGAAGAAGAAAAGATAAAGCTTTCAAGGTCGTTGACTCTTCGCTACTATCCTCGAAGTATAACGTTGTTGAATGCTCGTTATGAAATGTAATAATACTGTCAGACCGCTCACGTTCATCCGTACGATATCAAACGTAAAGATAAACGAAAATTTTCGAAAAAAAAAGAATATATATATATATATATATTTACTCTCTCACTTTTGTTACTTTATCGTCTGTTAATTATGTACCGTTCTTCTTTTCGTTTTTTTTTCTTTTTTTTTTCTTCTCAACTTTACACGACCACTCGTTATTTCTTAGACGAACGTACGTAACACTCGAATAGACCGTGAAAGAACTGTGACGACGATTGTCTTCGGCCGATCATCGAATACTGTCCTTCTCTCTTTCCAACAAGTTTTGCCGTTTAATTGCTACTACACGCGCTTCCTCTCACTCTTTCTCTAATCGCTATACCACTACGTACGATTATTTGTACCACTCCGAGGCCACGAGTCGAATTGGAATAATTCTCTGATTGGTCGACGACAACGAGATCTAATATCGATACTTTTCCTCCTTCCTCTTATTTATTTTGTTTAATTACGTACATACGCACTCAAGCGCGCACATGCACATACAACATACGTATATACACCGATATGCGTATATATGAATATACATGTGAATATATTCCTTTTTTGTTCTCTATATTTCTTTCTACCTACTCTTTTTTTTGCTATCAATGACAACGAGAGATATATTTCGACGGAATAAACTCGTTGTCATTAAATTTTGATGAATTGATTGCTTCGTCATTGATCTTTCAAATCCTTCGTAATTGTAATTTTAATTCTGGAATCGTGGATATTATAATTACGTCCCTTTGTTTCTTCCTTCCTCACTATATTACTTTATCACTATCGTTAGAGTATTATAGTATAGATGAATTATTAAATATTTATTAATTGAATGTTAAGTTCACTGTATCTCGTAGCGAAGTACGCGAGGAAAACAAACATGGCGTACGTAAAGATGACTGACCAACTTCTGAATGTGTTTTAGCAGCGCCACCGACGGCGAAAGATCGAACGAAAATATTAACTTGTTATCGACACGATCGAGAAGGTAAACAAATGTCAATAATTATTATTTATCGTTAAGACTTAGTCGGTAACGTTAATCGTTGATTCTAATCGATCGTAGACTTTGTTGGTAAAATAGAAAATATTATCGATTGCTTTTTGATTATAGACTCGAACGATAAAGTAGGTAAAATATTTGTTTGATTCAAATCCATTAAAAATCCAATTTTGCATCGATCTCGTTTTTATATGACGCTTTCATCGTTTTCTTATCTTTTTTCCAATATAATTTATAAGTCAGTCGCGTTTAGCAACGATAGGTCTATCTGTGTATAATAATGAGCAGAAATTATTAATGTTATTCTATTAACTTTGATCCCAATGGCGTACGAAATGACTAAGCAGGATACATTAGTAATTATTAAACGGATGATAGAATGCTATTTTTAGTTAAGTTTTGCCTTTAAGAATAAATTAAAACGTCAAACGATCATGTCACCTGCAAGATTATAATTTCATTGAAAAAGACCAGCTATTACTCTTTTTCTTTTATCTACCCGATGAATAACAACTCGATTTGTATGTTTGATGTAATGCCAAAGAAAAATTAATTATTATATGTCACGTACACATATTTAATAGTGAAATAAATGTGTGTCAATAATAATAGCGCTTTAGTTTTTTTTCTCCTTTTTTTTTTTTCTTTTTAATTACGAGAGAACAAGTTATTTTCCAAATTAATTACAAGTCATCGTGAATTAATCTTCGATTTTTCCTTTTTCTTCTTTTTATACGTATATATAAAACAAATTTGACAAAAAACATTTCATTGCGACGAAAGTGTGGTTGCGTGTTCTCGTTCGATACTTGGTCGATACATACATATATATATATATATATATATATATATAAATTGTATGGTTATCGCAATGGCGAAAATCGAAAGAAAGATTAACGTAATCTTCTGGCTTCTCGTTCAGATTCCAAAAGCGTTAAAATATCTCCTTCGCGAACGGGTCCTTTGACATTTCTGATTATTTGTCTGTTCTGTTCGTTCAAGAATTCCACTTTGACTTGGGTACATTGACCTTGGGAGCCCGTCCTGCCGAGTACTTTTACAACGCGTGCACGCACTATAGGTGTTTCCATGATCCTTTGGGGAAAAAAAAAAGGAACTTGATCACTTCCGTCGATAATATTTTCGATAGAACGAAATCTTTCTCGATCGTTAACTATGATGTTACGTAAGTACGGCCTCGTAAGTTATTCCAAAGTCTTTCAACTTCTGCCAACCGTACTAAATAACGAAATCAAGTCGAATAGGAAACCAAAAGGGAAGTTGGAAAAACTTCGAATGTACAAACCAAAA
>OU964972.1:3756008-3768508 GCA_918808275.2 Dolichovespula sylvestris
CATCATCATCATCATCATCATCTTCTTCTTCTTCTTCTTCCTCCTCATCGTCATCTTTGTCATCATCTTCATCTTTACATATTTTTCGATTAGGTATGTACGCGTACTTACTTAGTTCATCGTAATTATTCGCTACACCCTCAGAGACACACGACGTCGTCACGTAAATATGAGAATAATAAAAGACTCGTTTTCTTTTCTAAGTTTTGATCCTTTAAATATATATATATATATATATATATATATATATATATATATATGACTACGTATAATCTACTTAATTAACAAAACGATCTAAACATTCCTTCGTCTCGTCTATTTAATTACGATAGACGCGCGATCGTTGGAGGGAAACGAGTCTTGAATGGGCCTAAGGCTCCTGGCGAGTTAGTAGTAATTGGCTATGAACATTGCCCCCCCCCTCTCTCTCTCTCTCTATCATTCACACTTTCTTGACTCTTCGATCGAACGCCGGCCGTTCCCTTTTCGGAATATATATAATATATATATTGCAAGTCCGCGTGTTTTTTGATATTATTATTACGGGATTCGTTAAAAGTAGCCTAACTAATGCGCACTTTCTACATTCATTCATTATAGAAATATCTACGTTATTCTAAGCGCAATTTATGATTCGTCTTCTGGTTCTCTTCGGTTATGTTTCATTGGTAGTAATAATCGGCTCTCTCTCTCCCCCCTCTCTACCCCCTCTCTCTCTCCCCTTCTCTCCCTCCCCCTCTCACTCCTCTTTCTCTTCGATAGTTCCGTAAATAATTCGATGAAATCTTAATTAGGCTTCGTACTTTAATTGTTCTGCCTATGAGCCCCCTTAAAGCTGCTAAATTTCGCTAATAATCGAAATACTACGATTTTCTTCTATGCCTCTCTGCCCGTCCGTCCGTCCGTCTATATTTTTGTGTTCATTAGTGTGTGTCTGTGTGTGTGTGTGTGTTGATAAGAGTCTGTGACGCGTATAATTTTATCGATCTCTAGAAAGTCAAATTATAAAAGTCGGATAATATCAAAAGCACAAGGAAACAGCACGGTTAACGCGTGTACGTGTGTACGTCGTTATTAACAGTGCGAACGGTGTTTTCCCTCTTTTTTATTTCTTTTTGTTTTCCTATTCTCTCTCTTTAATCGCGCCACCTCTCGATTACCGTTCATTTTCCAACGCCAGAAACATCGTCGTAGGAGATCATCTCTTGTCTTATTATAAAAATGCTAATGACAGTATCATTGAATCGCTTATAGGGGTGGAAGGGGGGTGGAGGTGGTGGGAAGAGGGGAAAAAGAGTGTCTGGCATTGGAAAATCCGATCGTCCAAGGTCTCGTCGATCGAAGGCTCTTTTCTCCGTGGACGTAAAAAACGCGTCGAAGTAGCCCCTCGCTGCTTCTTCTTCTTCTGCTCTTCTTTTTTCTTCCTTTTTGTATTTATCTCGTTTTCTCTTCTTTCCTTCTTTTTGGAAAACAAAAACAAAAAAAAAAAAAACGGACGAAAAGGTCAGGCAAGTTTTTCTCTTGGGCCACGAAGAATCATCCCTTTGAATGTTCGTGCTTTCGTCTCTCTCTCTCTCTCTCTCTCTTTCTGTCTGTCTGGTCTCTCTTACTCATTTTATTTTCTTTGTTCTTTCGTTTTATTGTCTGCCATCGGGAGCGCATCGACGTCGTCGATACGATTTCTTCAACGAAGAGATCGAAGTTTCAGCCTTAAGACGAAATAGGCTACGACCCTTAGACCGAGTAAGAAGCCAACAAGTGCTACAACGTCCACCCAATAAACGGTATTCTCCATCGACATCTCCTCTAGAAATTTAGTCGGGCTCTTGAAATGGCAGTATGCGTCGGAACACTTTAACTTAGCACGATTGTAGCCGTAAACGGATATCATTGCGCCCTCGAAGCCGTATCTTACGTAACTCACGTAAGAAAGGAACCTTAGGTATGACGGTATCGCGTTAAAGTTGACGAAGAAACCGGAGAATAGGACGATCGGGACCGACGATACCGGACCGATGAATACCCCGCTCTGAAAATTAACAAAAAATATATCACTCGTATCTTTCGTACAATTTTTTTTTTTTTACCACGTTGCGATAATTAATTAATAATTCATACCTCGACGCTCATCGCGGCACCTATTAACAAACCGATGGATTGTGATACCAATGACGTTAATACGCATATATTCAGATACATGAGAAACCTCTCAGTCTCCAATGGTTGCGAAGTCATAAAGTAGACTATCATAACATAAGCTATGGAATAAATTATCTGTAAAATCAAAATTTTTTTTAATGAATTAATAAATAAAAAGACGAAACAATACGAGTATACGTTACATGCCGATGATCAATAATAAATTAATTGATTGATTAATTAATTAATCGTATTATATATTTGTTATAATACCTGAAAGGGCAAATCGGCTAGAGTTCTAGCAAAGTAGAATGCTTTCAACGAGTACCAATAATTTAAATGTTCTCTCACGAACACTGCCATCTCCGTGGGAACTGAAACGATGATAGAAAATATTATGAGAGAGAGAGAGAGAGAGAGAGAGAGAGAGAGAGAGAGAGAGAACACAATAACGTTAATGACTTATTAAAAAAAAAAAAAAAAACCCCGAGTGTTATTATCCGGCCAATAATAATTAATATTAAACTTACATGTGAGTATTGTAGGCATCATAGCAGTGAACATAAGAAACATCACCGTGAAGAAGACGCATCCGGCATTACTCATAACTTTCGAGGCCTCGTTACCGATGTCATAATAAATAGCACCGATGAGAAAGCCAACGATTATGTGAGAAATCAGCCTTGTTCTCGTTAATGTCTGAAAATTTAAAATAGAAAGATAATTTGTATGTGTGTGTGTGTGTATATATATATATATATGAGAGAGAGAGAGAGAGAGAGAGAGAGAGAGAGAGAGAGAGAGATTAGTTTTTTTATCGAAAAAAAAAAGAGAAAAAGAAAAGAAAGACAAAATGATTGAGAAGAATCTAACCATGTCTCTCAATTGCGAGAGGAAGGTTCTCTTAAGGAGAATCCAAAATTGCACCCATCCATTGGTCGGGAAGCCAACTTTTTGCTCTATGCTTTCGGCACTATCGAGCAAAGAAGTCGTGCAAGAGATTGGCATATTGATGACCGTACCATCGGCAGCTGGTTTAGCAACGCCATTTGGTATCAGGCTACCGGGTTCCGGTTTGGTTTGTTCTTGAGTGGGCGATTGCTTGGCGATGTCGTTTGAGACCGTTTGACTTGCAGCTATTGCTGCTTGATGGTGTTGATAATTGTTACACTTGCCATTATTCACGGCCATAACCAATTTGTGAACGCACTCGCCGTGTTCCCCGCATGCAACTTCCATCACTGTAAAGGATAGAGAGAGAGAGAAGGAAGAAAAAAAAAAAAAAAAGAAAAAAAAAGGAAAGAAAGAAAGAAAGGAAAAATTGTTTTCTCACTTTTGTTGTTTTTGCTTTCGTTATCGTTAACTCGCGATTAGAAACAGGTGTTAACATTATCTAACTCTACGATCTCTATTGTTATCTAACAATGTCACGTACAAGTGGAGTATAAATTAAATTGGAAATACTTATTACCGTAATCTGCAGGATTGTGATAACTTGGACAATCGAGACCCATCGATGATAAAAATGGTACGAGACCACCTACATTCCCTTGATATATACATTGCCCTTCGGCTAATAAATACAAATGATCGAACATCTCGAATAGCCTTGCACTCGGCTGATGTATCGTGCATATGATAGTTCTTCCTGAAATAAAAGAGACAAAAAAAATTAACATGTAGACGTAATGTTCGTTTTTTTTTTTTTTTTTTTTTTTTTTTTTTTTTTTTTTTTTTTTTTTTTTTTTTTTTAATTGAACGTCTGCGTCTATGGATTTCTATCTGTTCGGTATGAACGTTTCATATCTGATTAAATCTAATATAATTTCAGATATATGATAAATTTTCTTATCCGATTATTTTGTTTTTCTTTCTTTTTTTTTTTTTTTATTTTTATTTTACGAACCTCCTCGACTCAAGGATTTGAGTAGATTTAAACATTGGAAGCAGGAGGAGCTGTCTAAGCCAGAAGTGGGCTCGTCAAAGAACATAACCGGAGGGTTATTGACGAGCTCCAAAGCAATCGACAGTCTCTTCCTTTGTCCGCCGCTAAGGTTATGAGTTTGAGTATTGCTGGCGTCGCTCAATCCAAGAGTCTCGATAATTTCTTCGATCTGTAAAAAGTAATTTTTCTCTCTTGTTTGTTTTGTATTTTGTTTGTTTCCCCTCCTTTTTATTTATATAACAAAAAAACTCATCGACAAAATCGACCGAGCAAAGTGAATATTTTGTCGAACATAACAACACGTGTCATGATCAATTAATCGTCGCTGATATCGGAATGAACTTTATCCACTTTCTTACAGCACGCGTGTCCACGTGCTTATACTAATTCTATGACCGTTGAAAAGAAAAAAAAAAAAAAAAAAAAAAGGGTGTCGTAATTTTGAAAAAATATATTATTTCCCAAGGCAACACGCGATTTATAATAAGAATTTATCGGAAGGAAAAAACGGATAGATTAACATCCGTGATAATAAAACACGGTGACATTGTTAATAAAAATAATTTGCGTTGAAAACAACGAACTCGACGTCGTCTTCGAAGGTGAAAGCATGCGCGATACGCGCCGAGTTTACTACTTAACAACAAACCGAAACATTTAATTCACCTTACTCTTACACTTTCCTAAAAAAAAAAAAAAAAAAAAAAAAATAATAATAAAAAAAACAGGAATAACGAATCCTTGGCTATCTTACCACAACTTTTTTTGCCGTTGCACTGATGTCCTTGCCTAATTTTAAATTCGCCGACACTGTCATAGCCTCGTGTACGGTCAAATGTGGAAGCAATCGATCATCCTGCATAATATAACAGGACATCTTTCGAAATCTTCGAAGATTTCTATCTTTCCCATTTATCAATACCGATCCGCTCAGATGAGACGTTCTAAAAATATATTATAAAAAGGAATCGATAATGAATAGATCAAAATGATATATACATACATACATACATATATATATATACACATTATATATGTAAAACGAGAGATGAGATTAAGGAAGACATTTGTTTCGTTTAAAAGCGAAATTATTCATTTATTTTTCATTGAACGATCTTCGTCTAACACAATCGTATTGTGTGTATATGTGTCTACGCGCGGACGTGATGTCTGTGTGTGTGTGTGTGTGTGTGTGTGTGTGTGTGTGTGTGTGTGTGTGTGTGTGTGTGTGTGTGTGTGTGTGTGTGTGGGTCAGTTGGAAGTACTCGAGAGTAAAGATAAGCTTGTCAGTCAACACTAGAAGATGGTATTTTTGTCAGACAACGAAGCATGGATATAAAGGGTTCTGCCCTTCGATAAATATGTTCTCATAATTGTCCGGCCAACCGTGTAAGCCGTTTATCACATTACGTTGCGCCCAGACGGAAGGTCATCGTTCTTCGCGAGGATCGAAGAAGAAGATCTCGCTAAAGATTTTGTTTTTGTTTTCTTTAGTTTTTTTTTTTTTTTTTTTTAAACAAAGATAAATCTACATTCGCTTACTTGTAACCAGCCAAAACGTTCATCAGAGTACTCTTTCCGGCACCCGAAGGACCCATTATGGCCGTCAATTCGCCGGATCTGAATTTTCCGTTTACACATTTTAAGATCGTCTTGTAACCTGTAAAAGAAGGAAAAAGAAAAAAATATCAGTTTTTAATATACGATTTCAATATTTTGTTTTCTTCATATTTTTATTTTATTTTTTTTATTATATATATATATATATATATATATATATATATATATATATATATAATCGATTTTTTAATAAACGAATTTTGTTGAACGAACTGTCTTTGAATTATTTTTTTTTTCTTCCTACATATAAATTGTTTTTTCTTTTCTTATTGCTGTTCAACAGAATCGTCGATCTAAAAATAGTTATCGGATTTATTATTCTAAAGTTATCGATCGAAATTCAAATCGTTGAATATCAACTTCGACTTCTTTACTTCCTCTTCTCTTCTCTTTTCTTTTCTTTTCTTTTCTTTCTTTTCATTTTTTAACTCAGTCCCTACTTTCAATAATTGCAATTGTTTCTTCCCTCGAGGTGAATTAAAATGATCCTCGAGAGGAAATAGTTTTACGAGTCAAAGGGAGATCACCGCTTTGTGATCCTCGATAAAAGGGATTAGAATTATGGTGATCGAACAAACTCGATCGTCCTTCAACTTTAGAAATCGATCGATCCATCGAAAACGATGAAGCTACGAAGGTAGGAGGACTACGGATATTTTTATTGACGTATACTTCAGAATTACATCGGATCGCATAATATCGTCCATGTGTACGTTGCAAAATCTGTCTGTGTGTGGGTGTAAAAAGGAAAAACAAAAAATACAAAAACTATACTATTGTATATAAAATAGTCAGACTTCTGGATGACCTCTTTTACAACGAGTACGGTTGCACTCGGTAGTGTATCTGCGCCGAAACCGGAACCAGCCGGTACATTACTATCGATTCTTTCAGGCTAGGTCGTTCACACACGTCGGCCCAACGTAAAACCCATTCGAGTTATTCGCATCGTCAAATTTTCTCAATTTTATTTATAATCGATATTAAAGCCAATAGAATCACGTATCGGTAGTAGGTACGAACGATACGAATAATTTCTAAATACATAGCGAATAACAATGATTTCTATTTTTATTAAAATCCTTTCCTTTTTCGTTCCACTTATATTCGTTTTACGTATAGAACGACAATATATCATGCTAATACGATCCGAAGATATGATATGAATCTTTAAACCGGATATATACTCTTCGACGATCGATGATACAATAATTAACGATTTTTTATTCAATTAAACCAACTCGTTATCCTTATTATTTTACTTTTAACTTCAAGATCGTTGTCGTATCTTAAAACTTCACGTATTTGTTTCACGTATACGATGTGTAATGATAATTTTAGAAAAGATAATTTGCCGAATTTACGATTTGCACAATAATAATAATAATAATAATAATAATAATAATAATAATAATAATAATAATAAAAACAATAATAATAATAATAATAATAATAATAATAATAATAATCGATGACACGAACGATAAAGAATATATTATTATCAACAGCAATATCGTTCATTTATTCTATCAAGACACATTGACTCAATTCAAAGTTATTGTAATTAATGGCCACAATTACTTTGATGAATTTAATAGAGCAATCATGGGGGGAAGGGAGCTATATAATGCTTTTATACGCGTAATTCCGACACGTTCACTTTACAAGGAAAACAGATAAAACAGCTACAACGAAACATAAGAAAAAAAAAAAACAAGAAAAAAAGAAAGAAAGAAAGAAGAAAAAGGAGGAAGAGAGAGTGAGATTGAGATAAATGTCGCTACGAAGCACGTACGTTGTTGTAATCGCGAACAATGAAAAAAAAAAAAAAAGAAAACTCTTTCGGAATGGTCCTTTCGTGATATAAAGCACGTTAAATGAATAATTATGTTGTCGTTGAAAAAAAAAAAAAAATAATAAAATAAAAGAAAAAAGATAAGAAAATTGCATATTAATTAGATTCGATTTTAATTCTTCGACGTTAATGACTACGTTGTCTCTTAAGTGTTAAGACGGTCGATAAAAAGAAGAAAAAAAAAAAGAAAAAAGAAAAACAAGAAAAAAGAAACGAAAGAAATGAAAAAACAGTGGAAGGAAGTTATAAAGTCACCTCGTTTTCTGCCCTCGGAAACGCTGTAGGCGAGATTTTTAAACTCGATGTCGACCGGTGGCCTTTTTGGTAGATGCGTCAGTGAAACAGCCGGCCTTTTGTTTCCTTGCCCAGGACTGGCGCCGCTATGATTTGGAACTTTCCTTGCAAGCACTCCTCCCGTGCAAGCTGTGCCTGCGGACCCGTTTGACGTGACACCGTTGCAACTGCACTGAAGATTGTTCTGTGAGCCTCTAAAAAATGAACGAAGAAATAGAAAAAAAAAAAGAAAAAAAAAAAGAAAAGAAAAGGGTCAAATAAATCACATCAGCGAATGCATTTCAAAATATCAATCATAAATATATCATCCAATATACACGCACGATCGTACAAAAGTTTCATAAATATTAGGTCGTCAAGGATGAAATTTGTAGAAAGAAAAAAAGAAAGACAATTAGGCATTATTAACTACAAATTTCATCCTCGACGACCTAATATGTCATCGTCGTCGTCGTCATCATCATCATCATTGTCATCTTACATATCATCTAATATACACGCGCGATCTGTTATATTCAAATCATATCCTTCAGATTTAAAATCGAATAAAAATTCATCCCGGTTTCATATAAATATATTTTTCATTTTCCCTTATCTCTGATTATTCAGAGTTGAAATACCGTTGGAATCTACTGCCAGTATTAAGATATTATCGTTAATACGTTCCATTCGAGTGGACGATAGTGTTAGATAATCTAACAAGATCGATATACGTCACGACGACGGATTTACGTACGAACGATGGGAGAGGAGATTGTTTCTCTATATATTGTATATAATGGATTTATTTTAACGTTCGTGGGGTGTGAGGAGGGAGGATGGCCGTGGGGTTTAAATGTTTTCAAAAATTGTATAAATTCAATTAAACGCCTCGGGTTCATCGAAGGCTAAATCCGTCAGTGATAACCGATCGATTGCTTATTTTAATACATCAGAAGATATATTATAATTTATATCTGCTTATAAATCTACTTGATTTACGATGAAATACGAATGATTTGTGATAAGTTTTGGAGCGTTTTTTCTTTCTTTCATTTTTTTTTATTTATTTATTTTTTTTTTTTAACGAATCGAAATCCGTAAAAATCCTATGGGAGAAAAGAAGAAAAAAAAAGTGGAAAATTAAAAAAAGAAAAAGAAAGACATACGAGCCTACTAGGATAAGTGGAAGAGAGAAAAATGTTATTACAGGATGATGCTTGGTTCTTCTGCTTGCACGATCTTTTAAATTTTTTAAATACACAGCAATGTGAACGGTCTTATGCAATAGCACGGACAATCTCCGAGGATATGAGCAACATGCGATGAGAATTAACGTTTTTCTTTTTTCTTTTTAATTTGATAACGATTCGTGTTTATCTTCTTCGCCGTACTAACTAAAACCACGATTAAAATTTTAATATCATCACTGTATAGTTCTTACTTTCCTAAAAAAAAAAAAAAAAAGCAAAAACAAAAACAAAAAAAAAAGTATTCATTTTAATTAATCAACAAATTTCGACGTAAATCGACTAAGAAAACAGAAGAAAAATAAAGGGAAACAACAGCCGTATCATTAAAATTAAGTACATATCTTTCGTACGTGATTAAAAAACGTAGTATCACGTTGCAATTTTGCGTTCGCTTATATAAATACATTTTTCATTAGAGTAGAAACATTAACGATCTCGATTGCCGTTACCGTAGTCTATCATATTATTACGAGAAAACGAGAAGAGTATAGATAACAGAAGGCCAATTCCAATACGTCTTTCTTTTTTTCTTTCCTTTGTTTTCGTTCTCTATCTTTTCATTCTTTAATTTTTTTTTTTTTTATTCAACTCGTTCGAGTAGTACTTTCCTTACTGGGGAAAAAACGTGAGATGAAAAAATATTCTATTATCTGCACGACGATTTGATATATATCTGCGATATTATCTCGTTAGATATAAATTAATACGTTCGAAATATCTCTCGATCTGTCCTGACAGGTGTTTTTTGAGTTAAGTTATAACGCGAGTAAATAAGAATAGAATTTGCGATTGCAATAAGATAAAAAAGAAACCAATACGATATATATATATATATATATATATATATATATATATATATAGATTATAAATAACATATAGAATTAATTCTCGTAAAATAATTGATCGTCAATGAACGAGCTCACAAATGGAAGAAGGATATATAAATAATAATTCACAAATGGATTCCTCGTCGAGTGCATTGATCGTAAATTACGATAGATTAACGACAACATCGATTGGTACTCTTCGATAAGTCGGAATGAAATTTAGCTGGCAAAGGTTAACTGAGAGATTGATCATTGCGAAATCTCGGGATTGGTATTGTGAGAAAGAAAGAAAGAAAGAAAAAAAAAAAAAAAAAAAAAAGAAAAAGTAATATGAGAAAATTTTGATCGTCCACCCTCCAAGGATTATTCTTTATATTCGTAACAATTTTATTTATCAATAAATATCGATAAAACTTAACACGAACACCGAGTTTTCTCTCGCCTTTTCGCGTGAGAATTGATTGATTCTTAAATATCAAAAAAGAAAGAAATAAAGAAACAAACAAACAAACAAACAAGAATAATAAAACAAAACAAAACAAAAAGTTGCAAAATAGTCGTCCCTAAAAATCGAAGGATTACTCGTCAGGATCACACAACGCACACAAACATACGCACATATACACGCGCGCGCGCGAACACACACACGAACACGCCCGTGTCCTTGTGCAATGCCAAACAAGATAAAATAATTGAGTTTTCTTGGCAAGCAACAGAGGAGCCTCCCTCCTCTTCGATAAGGAGATCGATTATAAGTATTAGTTTCGTATAGTGTATCCATCAAAACGGCAGGGAGGGATGGAGGGAGGGAGGGGAATCGATCGAAACCATGGAGACCTTGAAATCCCTTTCGGACGTTTTCGAGGGAAGGGTTCGCGTGTCGCAAGGAGATCTTGGCTTGTCCTTCATTCATAGATTCTCTCAGAGGATTGGATAAAACGGATATTTGAAAACGATTCCACCGCCCCATCCGACCAACCCGGCGACCACCCCTCCTCCGATCGCCTCCTCCTCCTCCTCCTCCTCCTCCTCCTCCTTCCACCCCCTTAACCCCAAACCCTCGTTCCCGCTCCTCTATCGTTCGTGAACTTGCTACTTCGACATATGAGATGGAATAGAACAGAGAGAAACGTCGATGGATAAATGGGATATAGTGACAAGATATGAAACGGGGGGGGGGAGGGTCGGGGGAGGGGGTTTATTGTGTTCGTAAAAAGATAGAAAAACGTCGACGATAGAAAATGGAATCTTTTCTTAGGAACGAGTCTCGAATCGAAATATATTAAAAACGTTCGACCAACGACATCCTTCTTTCTCAGTATGATTTTTCTCTATTTTCCTTCCCTTCCGTCCCTCCCCCCCATTCTTTCGCGAAGGTTTCTCTTTCCTTACGATTCGCCAAAGTACAAACACGTACCACTTTAATCGCGAGCACCGAGACCTGCGCATAAGAAGCTTTATGAAAGAAAACCTTTGCATGATCTCTTGGAAATCTATCTTTAGTACGTTTACAATACGAATTTGACTAAACGTAAGAGGCAGGAAGGCAAATTTAGAGGGAGAGAGAAAGAAAGAGAGAGAGAGAGAGAGAGAGAGAGAGAGAGAGAGAAGATACGTTTTTTCTCGAATAGCGAATGGAATTTAGGTCAAACGACATTCGATGAAGTAGGTATAGAACGCGAGCAAGAATCAAAAGGTATCTGTACACGCGCGCGCGCGCGCGCGCACACACACACACACATTTTTCGATATGTCCAAGAAAAAGATCACAAATGTTAACACGGATCGATAATATATTTCGTCATCGTTTTAAATATCCCCTTCCATCTCTCGTTAACATCGAATTCTCATTTTGACGATGTCGAAGAAGAGGTTGTAAATTCTTTTCTTCCCCTTCTTTTTTTCTTTCCTAAATAACCTGACTAAATAACGTAGTAATGAATCTCTTTAAAAATGTTCAGAGTGAGAAGAATGACGTAAGGCAAATACGTTAAAACACACTAACGGAGAAGCGCATCAATGAAGAAGTTTTCAAACGCGACGCGCATAGGTTGCATATTACGATTCGAGTTCATCGGCACCTCGCCCACGCATATTTACTTTGAAATGCACCCTGAAGGTATATTCGTATTTGTATCGATGCATAAAGTGCCATATCGATAAATAAAAGTAACGTGCATCGATACACGACGTCGCTTACAAATTTTTATTTCTCGTGCAATCGTGGCGATTGGAGAGAAAAAAAGAAAAGAAAGAAAAAAACAGGAGTGATGTGGGAGAGATGAAGGAAAGAGGGGGTAGGGGGTAGGGGAAAAAAAGACATGCATAAAATCAACTCACCCCAGGACCGCATTATTTAGGTTCTCTAAGTGTAAAGACGGCGGTGGTGATCTGATTGTCACTTGATGACTTCCACCGGCAATAAATTGTACTTGCTCGTCGCCATTATATCTCGATCCGCCTCCCCCGCTCAAACTGAGATTCTTCAAATCTGCCATAATCCGATGCTCCTAAAATTAGATGGAAAATTAACAATTAAAATCTGTTTTATTCCAGTTTCACGCCAGTAGTTATCATGCAAGAAATTC